>OMLM01021148.1:31206-50182 GCA_900302695.1 Helostoma temminkii | reverse complement strand
CATTATATACATTTATATATTATTCTATATTTATATGCATTCACAGTGTATATTAAATATATACATGCATGGGTGTTTTTCTTTCAGCTGAGTATACTCTACTAACTAGTTACAGTATATACACCACTAAAGTTTGGGAATGTTTTTATGAAAACATTCTTCAGTTCCCATCATTGTCATCATGTGTTATTACTATTGCAAAAGGGTTTTCTAATTATCAGTTATCTTTTTAAATTAATGAACTTGCATTAGCAAACCTAGTGTACTATTGGAAGACAGTACTGTTTGGTGTTTATAGGACTTATTATGTTTATGTAAATATTCATTTGAAAAACAGCTGTTTACTGCTACAGCAGTCATTTACAATATTAACAATGTCACCGCTGTATTTTCGATCAAACTGATGTGTATGAAAATATGAAACATGAGATTTGAGTAAGGTGTGAATATTGCATGTTTGCAAACTTTTAACATAGAACTCAAATCGTGTTATTTGAGTGCAAAATAAACAAGGTTTTTATGCAAAGTGAACAACCCTCTGTGATGTGCTGCATATATTCTGAAAATGTATTGATGAAGTTCCTTAAATAATTAACAAAATTGCAGTGGTGTAGATGTCAAATGAGTGTTTATACTGTGTCATTTTAACCAGGTCATATTTGGAAAGTCAAGTTGTTCTGAGTTCATGAAAGAGGCGTATACTCCTGTCATCTACCACAACAAGTAAGGCCCAATCAAATCCCGACCCTCTGCTGGCATCCTTCCAACTTCTTTCACTGTGTTCTCATAAACATTGTGTTAAACTCTTGCCCTAAAGGTCTCCGGAGTTCTATGAGGAGACGAAGATGAAGATTCCTGCCAATCTGACAGATAACCACCATCTGTTGTTCACCTTCTACCACATCAGCTGCCAGCCCAAACAGAACACTCTTCTGGAGACTCCTGTGGGCTACACTGTGCGTAAACTCCCTCATTTGGCCCACATTTATTGCTTCCACCCACATGCTCACTTGTTTGATAGCACCTTCTGTTGTCCTGCCATCACTAAGAGATTGTGTGGATCTTTCTTGTTACAGTGGATCCCTCTGATGCAGCACGGCAGATTACGTACTGGCTCCTTCAGTCTTCCTGTTTCTGTGGAAAAGCCTCCACCTAGCTACTCTGTACTCACCCCTGATGTGAGTGTGTGAATATCAATTTGCCTGCAATTACCTACTCTTTTTTTTGTGTTACTTGGTGTTAAATGAGTTGGATGTCACATTGTGACAGGTTCAGCTCCCAGGCATGAAGTGGGTAGATAATCACAAAGGAGTTTTCAATGTCAAGGTGACAGCAGTCTCCTCGGTTCACACTCAGGTATGTTTTTGCATTTTCTCCCATTCCCTCCTTTAAAAGTCCTGCTGTAATCGGGCTCATGTTATAATGAGGGGTTTGGTAAATATATACTAATTGACATCAGCATTCCATATTGTCATGAAGCATGAATATAAATCCCTATAGCTTTTCTATGGAAGTGGAGCATATTACCAACAATGAAAATACTGACTGCTCTGAAATATTTTTCTATGCATCTTCACTATGCAAACATGTATCACAGTTCCTTAAGCTCACTCGGAGTATATTTTGAGCAATATGTGCATGTAATTTCATGGATCCCGTGTCAAAATTAATAATATAAAAATGAAAATGAATCGCATTCAGTTGATGCTTTAGTATTCATTGTGGTTGTACTTCTAGGACGCACACCTGGATAAGTTCTTCACTCTAGTGTATGTTCTGGAGGAGTACTCCTTTCCCTTCCGTCTGAAGGATGTCATCATAACTGAGGCCAACATGGAGGCGGAGCTGAAGGCCAGCATGGCTGCACTGAGAGGGGCTCTGCTTGATACCTGCGTCACTTTCCTGCACCAGCTGCTCAGCAAACTCATACAGCTCATTGTCTACCCACCAGTCATTGCAGGCCAGATTGGTAAGTTTAAAGTGCATCTCTCACAACAACACTAAAGATTCTATTGTGACGATTGTCATAATTGTTGTCTGTGAGGATTTGAGGAATGTAACTATTGTATTTACTTGATGCCTCTTGCATTCAATGCAAGTCATTATATCCAACTGCTTTGACAGTATGTTGAATATGACAAATGTCATTATAGTGCAGTATTTATTAGTAAACACATCAGTTTGTATTATTGTTTTGATTTGGTCAAGTTTTACTTTTGCTTTTACATTCACTCCTGTGTGTCACATAGTGAGTTATGTATATCATTATTATTAGTACAGTATTGATAGATCTGTATTTTGCACTATTTTCTAGATTAATTTTGTTTCTAACTTTTTATGTCTTTATTGCTCTGCTGCTGTGACAAATGAATTTCACCTTCTGGGGATCAACAAAGGGTTATCTATATATCTGTCTATAAATCACACTTCTTTAAAATTACACTCCACGTCTATATGTGATTTACTCTGCGGCAGAAGTTATGATTTCTAGCTCATATTATCATATGCTTAATCTACAGTGAACCTGGGCCGTGCTGCCTTTGAAGCTATGGCTTTGATGGTCAACCAGATACATAAGAACCTGGAGGGGAATCAGGACCAACATGGCCGCAACAACCTCCTGGCATCCTACGTCCACTACTGCTTCCGCCTGCCCACTGCTGAACCTATAGTGCCACCAACTGGTGAGTAACATGTATCTGATAAGCTGCAAAAGAAACTTGTACTAAACCACATGCCATTTGAATGGGCATATGTATGTTGATCTTCCAACTTTCCTGTTCCTTCAATCTACTTGAGTAGCAGGTAATCAGTCCTACGAGATGCCTTTGCAGTACGCCACCTTATCAAGAGCAACTGCCCGCCCAAGTAGCCTGCAATTGTCTCGTTCCAAGAGTATCAGCAACTCCAACCCTGACCTGGCCAGTACACCAGTTTCTCCTGATGAAGAAGTGCAGAGGATCATGGGGAGCAAGGTTTGAACATTTGTTGTATTTAATGGAGCTACTCACGCAAGTTTTCAAAAGCCTCAAAGTCCTTTTGAAGATAATGTAGGAACTTAAATGCTGTAAAATCATGATGTTTTATGATTTTTCTTGGTCATCCTATCTTTTTTGAAAAACAATATAATCGTCTGAATTAGTAGTTTAATTTACAAATCTGGAAGTTTAGTCATAGCAACTGGACTTCTTTCTGATAGGTTGAAAGGTTTCACCACTGATCCAAGTAGCCTCTTCAGTCTGACTCAAGCTACTTGGAAGAGGTCCAGTGGCCATGACTAAACTTCCAGATAACTTCGCCTGAATGACTTAGAATTTTTACAGACTTTAATTTGTTAAAAAGTTATTCAATTTGCAATATGTTGTCTTTTATTTATGTGTGACACTTAAACGGTCTTATAGTTACGTAATGATGCTTTTTTTAATAGTTCCTCTTATGCCATATTTCTAATTTCTGTTAATTCATTATCATTGTTAAGATTCTGCTATCCTCCCTTGTTTAGTGTGTAGTGTACGGATGACTGAAAACGGTTAATAATGTCACTTAAGTAAACGATGCAGATATGTTTTGTTCTTTTGTGCCTCCTGTTTCATACAGTACCTCCAGCTGTTCCTTCTTTCTCCCTTCGCTTGCTTTGTTCTGGTCTTAGCTTATTTTTCACATCCCCTATTTTTGTTTATTACAAAATTTCTCTTTCACGTAATCTCCTCTATGGTAATTATCCTCCCTTTACTCACTGTGCCCTTGCCTTTGCTGCTCTATGTGTTTGTGTATGTGTCCGGTGGCTTCTGGCAGGGTATTGACCGCTCCCACTCCTGGGTAAACTCTGCTTATGCCCCCGGGGGCTCCAGATCTGTGCTCCGGCGGAACCCCAACTCCAGCTGTGAGCTCAAGCAGGTGCCAAATTTCTCCTACTCCTCATCCTTCTCACCTTCACCACTGCCACCTCCATCCTGAACCATCTCTGATCAACTTTCAGATGGCTTCTGCCTCATTTCTCAGGGGTCATGTCTTTGTCTACCTGTCATCTTGCTTGTTTTACCTATCACGTCATATCTAACGTGTTCGAGTGGCACAGTCTCTGCCTGGGGTTTGTCAGATTTTTAAACCGGTCTTTCACTCAGTTCATAGAAAGGTCTCTGGCCACCAATTCGTTTCCATTCATCTCTTTTCACACCACTTTGTTCTCATCTGTGTTCACCTCGCCATCACTCCATGTCAGGCAAACGACCGCAGCTGCAATCGCATGTCTGCCTTTCTGGACAGCGTGGCCATGTTTTCAGTTCCCACAAGACAGATTACAAAGAAGGTAAAACTGGCATCGACTATAACAAAATGTTAAACTGGCATTTACCATAACAAACTAACACATTTTAGTCCTAACATTCATCAACTTTCAATATCATTAACATTCAAGTCATTCATAACATTTTAATTCTTTTTTTGATACATTGCCTTTTAAAAGGTTATTGTCTGGATTTTACTGAACATGTCCGGACTCAAGTGTTACATGTACTTTTCTATGTTTAAAAAAGCTTTTTTCCCCCATTTAGCAACTAGGGCCCAAATAACTATCAAGCATCAATTGCACTTGTGTCTTTACAGACCACAGTTACAGTTCCTGCTGCTTATTACAATATGACCAACTCTAATCTCAATGGCTCATCTAGTTTCTGATACTGATATTGTTTCCACATGTAAGCTAACTACTATATTGTATGTTGGTTCATGTCTAGCTGCTCCACGAGGAGCTGGCATTACAGTGGGTGGTCAGCACGAGCACAGTGAGAGAAGCAGCACTGCAGCAGGCCTGGTTTTTCTTCCAGCTTATGGTCAGTATGTCTTGGTAAATTAACCATGGTTTTACAACACACATTAGAGTGTATAAGTTTAAAAAGCTTTTTACCAGACTGCTGCAAAACACACATGCCACATTCAACATTTACATAGAGTACCCTCCCTTTCAGACAAAGAGCATGGCCCATCATTTATTCCTGACCTCCAAAGTGGATGTTCCCAGGCGTCAACGTTTCCCAGATCGTTTTGTGGATGACATCGCTGCACTCGTGTGTGCCATCAGTGCAGACATTGCCAGCCGATACCAGAAGGTACAGAGCCCAACAGAGCTACTGCACAAGATTCAAGAGTCCATTTGATCACAGTAAACATAGTATTGACCAATAAAACAAAAAGAAAGAAAACTTGCTACACAACTTTTGGGTTCATGTATTGTATTTAAGTAACCCAAAGAACAATTAGAAGAAGTTCTTGTATGTTTTAACTACTCCCTCTCTAACATTCCCTTCCTTTATCTGTTCTCAATATTTCCCTTTCTGTCTCTCAGGATGTGGAGCTTGTGGAGAGGTTAAACAGCAGTCTCGCCTTCTTCCTGAATGACCTTCTGTCTCTCATGGACCGGGGCTTTGTTTTCAATCTCATCCGCTCCTACTACAAACAGGTGCCTATTGCCCCCCTTCTAATATCAAATACTTTTATTCTCAAGGCTCCCACAGATTTTTAAAAGCTACTTTTGTTGTTTTATACAAACTTGTTTGTTAAACAGATTGCTAACAAGCTGCACACAGCACAGAACCCCAGCTCTTTGAATGCACTGAGGATGGACTTCATACGTATTGTCTGTAGCCATGAGCACTACGTTATCCTTAACCTGCCATGCTCAACTCTCAGCCCTCCAGCCTCACCGTCCCCCTCCACCTCCTCCACCACTTCACAGGTACTGGAGCAGGCTAGAACATTCAGTACAACTGTTTTGCTGTTCTTACCAATTTTATTTTTATGCGTAATACCAATGAGGGTGTGTACTTACTTGTTTGCTTACTGGTGAAACAAACTTCAACCAAGTAATAAAGCAGTATCTATATACTTTCTACTGTATTTATGTAATTGTCTTGTTTTTATTTTCTGAATCATTTATTAAAGTAGTAAAATATAACTTAAAATTTATTTTATTTTTGAATCTTATATTACTTTCCTCTTCTTCTTTTCTCAATATCCATAGAGTTCAGCATTTTCCAGTGTGGTGCAAGACCAGGGTGTGGTCACCATGTTTGAACTCTCCGTCCCTTTTCGCCATCAGCACTTTTTGTCTGGCCTGCTGCTCACTGAGCTGTCTCTCATCCTTGACCCTGATGGAGAAGGGTGGGTTTCCAACACTGATTCTGTACAATTCAAGAGTTTCATTCCATTTCCACATAGATTTTGAAAATAGAGTTCACTACAACATAATGTGCTGTGCAATAAGAAACAATGAAACTTTTTTTTTTTTTACCCGCAGGGTTTTTTTCCTACATAAAAAAGCCATTAGTGCTGTTCACTCCCTGTTGTGCAGCCATGATGCAGACCCTCGCTACAGTGATCCTCAAATCAGAGCCCAAATTGCTCAGCTCTACCTGCCCCTCATTCCCATTGTTATGGAGGCATTGAATCAGCTCTATGACTTTTCTGGTCAGCAGAATATATTTGCTATTCACTAATGTTTTTATCCACCAACTGAAGGCTCTTGTGTTTTATTTCCAGCATTATTTCACCTGAGAATATTTTACTTATTTCTTTTAGACTCCTCGCCAGCTCGGGTCCGCCATGCCTCAGCCCACGCCGATGATGCTGACCCAGACAGTAGCAACACTATCAGTCAGTCTGTTGCCATGGCGATTGCTGGCTCCCCTATGCCGCATGCCAAAGCCAACCCGTTTGCGCTGCCCACAGTGGTGAGTGATACCAGCAGGGGTCAGGCTGTTCCCTGGGGCCCTACAGACTGGCAGGTCACAGATCAGCCTCTGAGTAGGAGGCTGCTGCCTCAGCTTGACAGATGTCCACTCTGTCCTTTCTGTAACACTATGCAAACATTCATTCAAACAGCATTTGCATTCTTCCCATGTTTTTTTCACTGAAGTACAACTGCATCTCTTAGCCTGTAGATGGCTCTCTGATGTTTTTCTTTATAATGGCCTGTAAACAGACATTTTATACTGAAACAGATTTAAAGATGGGCACTGTGCTTGTGTGTTTGTCTTAACCAGGCTGGGCGCCAGACCAGCTCTCTGTCTGCTGAGTGCAGCAGGACTCTTCTGGTGTGTTTCCTGTGGGTGCTAAAGAATGCAGATGCAGCTCTCCTGGAGCGCTGGGTCTCTGATTTGTCTGTATTGCAAATAAACCGCCTCCTGGATTTGCTGCATCTCTGTATCTCCTGCTTTGAATACAAGGTACAGTCTTCAGGCACTGTCACTACCATAAAGTATTTTATTACTTATAGATTCAAAATTAATCACTGTCAGTTTTGATATGCTTAATGTTGACATGCCAGAGAAACACAATATGCTGTCTTGAAACAACTGCAGATAACAGTTAACACTTCACTGTCCTTCCTTTAACATTTGCTGTAAAGTTTTAATAAATTTACTTTGTTTCTTGTCGGATGTTTTTTGTAGGGGAGGAAAGCTCTGGAGAGGATCAACAGCCTGACATTTAAGAAGTCTCAGGACATGAAAGCTCGACTGGAGGAGGCCATACTGGGAACTATTGGTGCTCGTCAGGAGATGGTCCGCCGCTGCAGAGGTATGTAGACCGAGAGCACAGTAGTGTGTGTGTGTGTGTGTCTGTGTGTGTGTCTGTGTCAGTATCTGTTTGTGTGTCAGTGGTTTATAAGTCATTGTTCATGGACATTTGTTTGCTCCTCCAGAGAGGAGTCCCTATGGCAGCCAAGAAAACGTTAGGTGGAGAAAAAACGTCACTCACTGGAAACAAAATACAGACAGAGTTGATAAGTATGTCAATGACATATTTTGCATCAGTGCCAACTAAAGCAGTATTAAGTATCTTACTGTATCTCAAAATGTGGAAAAATGTTTCTAATTTCTTTTATATATATTGCATCTTCATTTGAGTGGTGTGATATAAAATACTGATAGCAATATAATGTCTCTCACAGGACTAAAACTGAAGTAGAGCAGGAGTCTGTTGTCGATGGAAACTTGTCCACCGAGGCCTCTCTGATAGTACTGGACACACTGGAGATTATAGTCAAGGTAAAACGATGGATGAAGACATGACCATGTTAAATGGTATACCCTCTGACAGCTGCTAACAAACATTTTGTGTTGTTTCTGTCCTCTTTTAGACTGTGGTGGCCTCAGAGCTGAAGGAGAGTGTTTTAGGGGGTGTCCTGCGAGTGCTTCTCCACAGCATGGCAGGTAATCAGAGTGCCCTCTTCCTGCAGCACTGCTTCACTACACAGAGGGCTTTGGTCTTCAAGGTAAGTACAGTTTGCATTAGTTTGCTATGCTCTATTAATGTTTACTCTTTTTTAAGCTTTTGTGAAGAATCTAATATAAGTGGAACTTGATATGTAAAGCAACAGTAAAGCAACATACTTTATTTTCCCTGCTTGCAATCACGGATAAATGAAGATAAAAATATGTCAAATCTTCACTTATTCTTGATTAGACTATGGTTTCTCTTTGCTAAAAAAATAATACTTGTAATAAATGATATCGAATTTATATTTGTTTGTTATATTTGTTTGTTTTTGTCATTAGTTCCCAGAGATGTTGTTTGAAGAGGACACTGAGCTTTGTGCAGATTTGTGCCTGCGTCTCCTTCGGCACTGCAGCAGCAGCGTTGGCTCTGTCAGAAGCCATGCCTCTGCCTCTCTGTACCTGCTTATGAGACAGAACTTTGAGATTGGAAATGTAAGTTTAGACACAGTTTTGCAGTGCCTTTTATATTTCATTTAAAAATGTTCTTGTACAGATACATTTACAGCAAATATATATGGAATAGATTCCCTCAAACTGTTTAATGTCTCAGTCTGTCATTTTTCTGTCCTTGAACCAGAACTTTGCACGAGTAAAGATGCAGGTTACCATGTCTCTGTCCTCGCTGGTGGGAACATCACAGAACTTTAATGAGGAGTATCTTCGTCGGTCACTGAAAACGATCCTGATGTACGCTGAAGAGGACCTGGAGCTGCGTGACACACCTTTCCCAGAGCAGGTATGTAATGGCGATTCCAATCTGTGCAACAAACAGATCTGTTAGAATATGTTGGACTTTATTAATGTGCTGTGTTGCGCTTCTGAAACCGCAGGTCCAGGATCTGGTGTTTAACCTCCACATGATTCTTACTGACACTGTGAAGATGAAAGAACATCAACAGGATCCAGAGATGCTCATTGACCTAATGTACAGGTATTGAGATGCCTATCACAGAGACTGGCATGAAAAAAATAAATATACATAAAATGCCATTACTAAAACCTAAGATATATTTAACTTCAGAATTGCCAAGGGCTACCAGAACTCCCCAGACCTGCGTCTAACATGGCTTCAGAATATGGCAGGAAAGCACTCTGAGAGAGGGAACCATGCTGAGGCTGCCCACTGTCTGGTCCACAGCGCTGCACTGGTGGCAGAGTATCTGAACATGCTAGAGGATTGTCGCTACCTGCCAATTGGTTGTGTTACATTTCAGGTCAGTTGTTACTGTTTAACTTAGTGATTCATTCTACTTAAAAGCAACACATGTGGACATCGGTGTGGTAGAGTGAGAGTGGAGGTTGTCAAAACAGGGGTACCAAGAGTTAAGCCCGTGAAACAATCAAAATTATAAATAAAACATTAACAGTAACTATTTTATTTGTTTATTTTGTCTGTTAGAATATTTCAACTAACATATTGGAGGAGTCTGCCGTATCTGATGATGTCCTATCTCCAGAGGAGGAGGGTATTTGTGCTGGGAAGTACTTCAGTGAGTCGGGTCTGGTGGGCCTCCTGGAGCAAGCAGCTGCCTCTTTTAACATGGTACAACTCACATTCTCTACCCACATGTTGACAGAATGTTAACATTGCACAAGGTTGCACGCTGATTTGGCCTAAGAAGGGTTGTGTGATAGAGTGGTATTTGTAGAACTGGCTTTCCATTGTGCTGTAACCCCAGGCAGGCATGTATGAGGCCATAAACGAAGTGTACAAGATTCTGCTGCCGATTCATGAGGCTAATAAAGACTTCAAAAAGCTGGCCACTGTTCACGGGAAGCTGCAGGATGCCTTCAACAAAGTCTACAACCAAGTGAGTTGATAGCTTGATTTTAAAATCACAAACCATTATCTGTGTTGTTTTGTTGATGGGGGAAAATGAACTTTACCCTGGTTTCCTTCTTACATGGTTGTTTTTCTCTACTTTTCCAGAGTTCAGGATGGGAGGTAAACAGCTTGTTTGTCATTTTGTATATTTCATTTTAAAGTAAATCTATTTCAGAAATTCCTTTTCCATTTTGTCTTGACAACATTTTCTTTCTTTCCCAATACTTGTTCTCCCTTCCCCTCCTGTGCGAATGACATGTTACTGGTGAGTGATATAAAACTTGCTTTCGCACTTTGACATAATTGAGTTCAACCACTGTTACAAAACAGTTTCCATTCATCCTTGCCACCCTCCTAGTGTTGTGAAAAGTTAAAAATGCATTTTCCGTTTGCCCTACCACAGTTGCTTTTCTGTTACAAAACATTATGCCATATTTAAGAAGATGCCATTTTAACATTTTTAGTTAGCAAAAACAAGCATTGTGTAAAATGCAATCTTAATGCAATCTGTTCATAAATAGTATGTTTTTGTCCTGCTCTCATATTAAAACATACACTCTATTTTTGTTGCATGCTGATTTAACTCTACTCAAGTTCGCTTTAAACAACATCATCTTTTCTTCCTGTCTTTAGTGTGTAGAGAATGTTTGGGACCTACTTCCGGGTGGGTTTCTATGGCTGTCGGTTTGGCGACCTGGACGAACAGGAGTTTGTCTATAAGGAGCCATCGATCACCAAGTTAGCCGAGATCTCCCACAGACTTGAGGCACGTTAGCTCACACTAACAGAAGTAACATCACTAAGTTATAAGAAACATGCCTAAAGATGGATCTGTTGTTCTACAGGAATTCTACTCGGAAAGATTTGGGGATGAGGTGGTTGAAATTATCAAGGACTCAAACCCAGTGGACAAAAGCAAACTGGATCCCAACAAGGTAGCATCAAATCATATGCATATTTTTGATTACTACTCTGATAAACCAGTAGAGATATTAAGAAAGGATGAACTGGATCAATAACTGTTTATACTTGTTTCAGGCCTACCTCCAGATCACCTACGTTGAGCCATTCTTCGACACATACGAGCTAAAGGAAAGAATCACCTACTTTGACAAGAACTACAACCTGCGTACCTTCATGTACTGTACTCCCTTCACGCTTGATGGCCGAGCCCACGGTGACCTACATGAGCAGTACAAACGCAAAACTATCCTGACGACATCTCATGCTTTTCCTTACATCAAGACACGTATCAATGTTATCAACAAGGAGGAGGTGAGGATAGTTTCTAAACCGATGTCGGACACAGAAAAAACAGAAGATACTGTATGACTTCTGTTGTCTTTTTTGTTTCCAGATCATTCTTGTCCCTATAGAGGTGGCCATTGAGGACATGCAGAAGAAGACTCAGGAGCTTGCCTTTGCCACAAACCAAGACCCTGCAGACTCAAAGATGCTGCAGATGGTGCTGCAGGGCTGTGTAGGCACCACTGTCAATCAGGTGGAGTTTGCACCTATACTGCTTTTCTTCTATAATCCACCAGATGAGGTTTAAGATCTGGGGCAGTGTTTTAAATAATGACATTCCTTAGCAGATATGTAACTGTGTCTCTCACACAAAGGGCCCCCTTGAAGTGGCTCAGGTCTTTCTTTCCGACATTCCTGATGACCCAAAGCTGTTTCGCCATCACAACAAACTGCGTCTCTGCTTTAAAGACTTCACCAAGAGGTGATGACACACTCTGCAGCCCAGATGCAGCCTGCTTAGTTACCTAATAAAAGCAAATCCCAACATCCTATGTCTTCACTTCACAGGTGTGAGGATGCCCTGAGGAAGAATAAAGCTCTGATCGGACCAGATCAGAAGGAGTACCACAGAGAACTGGAGAGGAATTACAATAAGCTGAAAGAGGCTCTGGGCCCTCTGATTAACCGCAAGATCCCTCAGCTATACAGAACTCTGCCAGCTCAGACTACGCAAACACAACGGTAACTTGAGACATTAAACACACAATGAAGTCATGCTGCTTCTTCAACCCCATCAAACACATGAGAAACATGAAACCAGACTTCACTGTACTCCAGGTCACAGACTCATACTGTATCGTATATTCTGAGGTTTTTCACTAGTTAAAGGACACGCACTGAACATTGACAAAAGACATTTCTCTAAGAATTTACATTAATTAATGGAATAAACGTAGTACTGATAGTTTATCGGCCTGTTACACTATGGAAACTATCACCACATGTTTTTGTTTTTTGTGTTAGTCTTTTGGCATCAACTCTGCTTCTCCATGTGAGGCTCAGTGCACTGCTGCTTCATAATCAAAAACAGAGTCAACAGCACCTGCCACAGCCATGCTATAATACTGAGGGGAAATTGAGATTTTAAAGCAGACTTACTAAAAGTGAAAATATATGTTCAAATATTTTATGAAGATAAAATTCTCAGTGGCATTGCTCTGTGAATTGCTGGAGTGTTACTTCAGACTTAGTCTTTGAAAGATGCTTGTTCAAAGCCATGCAAGTTCTAGTAGGCTGCTAATTTTGAGTGTAGCAGAATTCAGTATCACTACAGCACAGCAGATTTTTTTTAATATTTCCAGATATGTTTTACAGAGAAATATTCTTTGTTTTCTTGTTTCTGTCTCCTGCAGTACATCCAGTTTTCGCAGAGTCGACTACTGAGGCACAGGAAACTGGATAACAACTGAACCACAGGATCCTGAAATTAGCACCATCTCATCCCGTCTGTTCCCCTTCCCCCCACTGGATTGCAAACCAACTGTCACACGTCCCTTCCTCTTCCTCATCTAGCTCGTTATTTTACCCACCCACCCCCCAAATGGCGACCCAGTCATGCTATAATCCCCTCCACTACTTCCACCACACACCCATTTGTCACGTCTCTCCCCCATCACCACCACTCTCACACCTCAGTAGGAGAAAACTTCTGTTTTTTCGGGGAGGTTATCTACACTGTAAACATCATGAGTTTGAGCAAGGCTCTGACAAGTCAACGTTTAAAACCGAGCTTTCCAAATAATTCTGATCACTGACAATCCAAAGTAAATCTCCAAACTGGTTTTAATTTTAGTTTTCACAGGACTAGAGCTGCCAAATACATTTAGTATCCTGATCCTTTGGGGGTTTGTGCATGAATGTATCTGATTTCCTTTCTCTTATACTGTTTGCTTTTGAAGAGGCTGTAGGTTTTCTGCTTTGTATTGTGGCCTTATTTAATTTGTAAGAGATATTTTGTAAACTAGGCCTGGCAGTAGACAATGCCTGACTTAGTTATTAAATAGTCCCAGGGAGTTTTCTTTTGATAAAAGACCAAATAACTGACATTCCTTCTTCTTCAGGTTGTCTATCTGTCTCTCGTTACAAGGATGCATTAGTTAGTTTTGTTTGTTATCTTTTCTGAGATGTGTTTCATTATAGAGTGGAGGTGAAACCATTCTGTCAAAGCTCAGACCTCAGTCCAGTCTGAGTCTAGGAAAGGAGTGCTGTAGAAACAGTTTAAGGGGAAAGCATTAGCACGCGGTTAAAAAGCAGGAACTGATGTTTAAATGTGTTTTTAAACTGTGAAATTTTTCTCTAATGCACTGGAGTCACATTAGATGTTTATCACAGAAGCACTGCCTCCAGCCAGGCCTTCACCCACGCAACTATGTTCAAACTGTGACATTTACTATCACCCTGCAGTACAGTCTGATAAGTGGATACTCTCTGCCTGTGTGGTTTAAGGCAGACGGTATTTGAACTGCTGTCAAAAAGCACTCCAAATATTTTGTATATGTCCACCACCCAGGTTGTTAAAGATTTATATTCACTGTAGCCATTCGCAACTACTGTATCTATTATATTGCACTATTGTAAACAAACTGCGACACATTAACACTGTATTGACTAAAATATCTGTGCTTTTTCTTATTTTACAAGGCAAGAATAGTTTTTTACCAATTAGATGAAATGTTTTTTATTTATTTACACTGTCTTTTTTTTACTGCTCTCTATTAAATCTCTCTTAATATCTCTCTGACCATCGTTTGTTTGTGGTGCTACAGAGCCAAGGAATAGACACACACTTAAAACACTTCACTAATTTTAGTGTCTGTGACAAGTTGTTTTCAGTAACACTTACTGTAAACATGGGCTGTTTGTCTGCTCTCAAGTAGTGATTTGTATTCTTTTTAGTCTATTTAGTAGCTAGCAACACTAGACTACACCAAAATTACATATAGGCTTTAATTCTTCAATTTCCCACTCTAATATTATAGCTCTATTGGGTCCAGATTTCTTACTGGCCTTCATTTTCCATCCCATTAGTCTAATTTCCTGTAGCTGTAGGTGACCACAGTATACTCTGCTATGTTTAGTTAATTTACCATAAAGAAAAGTCCTGTTTATAACAGAAATCTTACAGTGATTATTGTCTTTCAAACAAAGATTTTCACATAATTTATTGGTATGTCCTGCCACAATATGCACTTTTATTTTCCATTTGTGTTTATGTGCTCTGGTCTCTGTTTCTTCTGTAGCCTACTGTTTTTGCAGGTCCCTAAAAGCCCTTTGATGTGTGGTCTTTATTGGTAAGTTAATAACCTTGAATGTTAAACTACCCAGCAGTGTATACAACTGTGGAAATTGATTTTACTCCGGCTGCACAGCCAGCAGCACATAAAATTATAGCGCTCATCCTGCGAAACGAATAGACTAAATTTTGCTTTTATTTCTTGTTGCATTGTTAACAGATCTGAACACTGATCCTGACATGTCAACACCACAAAAGACGTCCTTGAATGTCCTTTATAGTCTTAAGTTATCGGACATGTTTGGATTTCCTTGATGCTCCCCTCTTGCAGGTCAGTGAAGTAGCACGGATGCTTGGAGATAAATTCAGGTGTTTCAGAGGTTTGGAGATGGAGGAGGCAGCCTGCAGAGTCTCAGGTCCCTGCCTGGCCTCGTGGTCGCTGGCCCTTTAAGAGGAGCAGGAGGGGGCGCGGAGCATCTCGGTTGCGGTGTTTTTGTCTCTGTCAGTGAGCGCTCCAGGGCCGAGGCGGCTGAACGGATTTCCAGAGGGCAGGTAAGAAGAGCAAAAACTTAAAGTTTCCCTGTTTCAAAACGGTAGCGGTCTTTTCTTTGTCAAACTGAAGCGCTTCAGCGGAGGCGCCTTCTTGAGAGTCTGACTTCTTTGTGGAGGGTCGGTCCTGCCCAGTCCCCCAGTCCTCTGTCTGCTAAGTAACGGGTCTTTTATCCTCACAAACCAAACTAGCGTCCGTTATGCTCATATTTCCGCCTGATGCTTTAACTGTTCGCGTTTCTAAATGTCGTACTAATATTATAATTACCTCCAGAGGAGCGTTAAACTGAGTCTCATGGCTGCTCATGTGGTGCGATGCCTTTTTGTTCAGAGCATCATTGGAGGCTAACTGAGGCTGCACCGAGGCGAAACCAAACATCTATATAATAAAAACAACAATAATAATAGTAATAATAATAGTGGTGGTATTCCTGTAGGAAATAAGAGCGCGTATGACATGAATCAACATAAACATTAGGCTTCTGGCGCTATATATCACTGGGTATAGTTATGATCATACAGGGAAATACATTTAGAAGATTTCTCTATACAGTAGGCTGCCTGTGCACACTACATTATGCAGTCTACTGTCTCTATTGTTGTCTTCGCATGGGGCTCAGAGGGAGGTTGACCTCGCAGCTCTGAACTGATTGATCGGATCCGCACACTTGGCTGTCATTCCGTCTTTATTATAAAACTCTGCCACATGCCTCACCCACGATCTGTTGCAATTTTAAATTTAATTTTAAAAAAGTGAGAAGCCTTAAGAAGAGTAATGACTTAGGGGAGAGGGTGGGTCCGGGAGTTCTGCAAGTTTTCATTAGTTCCAGATGTTCGCCAGCTTTTCGCAGCCGCGTCTTTCCCTCACAGTCGCTGGTCTCGCCGCCTGCAGCTGGTTACGGGTCTTTGAGAGGAGTTTACGCGATCAAAAGATGGATGAGGTCAGACGGAGCTGTGTGTCAGCAGGGCAGCAGGAAGGTAAACAAGAAAAGTCAAATGTACCTCCAGCGCGATAGTTGCTCTTTTATATATTTGCAATATGAGAATGTTAATATGAATCACTGTTGTAAAGGACTTTATGTGGCACAACGTCCAGAGTCATCAGCAAACACGTCAGATGTTTTGATGAAGGACATGCAGAACTTGGCAGGATGCGGGGGTGCAGTCATCAGCCTGTTACACTGCATCATACAATACACCACTGTCCTGCTGTTGTGTAATGGGTTTCTGGCTGTATTAAATCAACTACCAGCTAATGGCAAGGGATTGCAGCAGCTGCATGGCTCATGTTGTTACATGAGCAGACCAGTGGTCTGTGACTACAGTACTCTGTCTGCTAATTTGTGTACAGTCCTACTAAATCTTCCTTATTACACTTCTTCCTTATTATGTATAAGCTGAACATTATACACTTTATCAAGGTAGGATTTACTGCTTAGGTCAAATATGATGGTAATTGAATGTTTCCTCATTATTTAAAGATACTCTTCATAGTTGATCTGGGAACCCCCTGGTATCCCAGGGGAGCCACAAGTGTCCCCCAGACTGCGAGGTTGGGAATCTCTGGTCGGGGTTGCCTGGAGCTGGACTTTCCTTCAGCACTTTTTCCTGACCTGGAATGTGATGTGTGATTACAGCATTTGGGCCCAGGGGTGCTGCGGTGGAATGCAGAGTTATAAACCCCATTTGCACACTGGGACACACGTTGAGCATTTAAACAGTTTAGCGAGGCTAATGAAATTACACCCTGAACCTGCATGAGACTGTCTGTCACTGTCTAGTGTCTACTACTGATTAACTATTCTGGACAGCTTTACTACATGATGAGTTATGTGCTCTGTTAAAACCACACACAACATTTGTCAAATTCGTCAGGATCTATTAAGTATCAAGAAGTTTTTATACAGTTAGTTTATGAAGTAGGCATGCAAACATACATGCCCAGGTAGTACTGTGGTAAGATTATCCTGAGTGGGTGAAGACACAGAGGGTAAATACTCCTGCTTAACTACACTGAGTAATGTATTGTTTTCAGTGAGCATATGGTCTAATCTGTCTTGTGAGGTACTATGGACAGTAATTTGTTGTCTGCTTGAGTAGTCTGTCGAGTGAAGCACAGGACAGTATGGATAGTCAGTGTTTTGTGGCTATTTGATCAGCCATTCTCCTTAAATCAGGAAGTAATTGATGAGATTCCTCAGAGGGAGCCTCTTATACATCTCCTCTTCAGTGAGATTCCTTCCCCTCATCTGCTCCGCTGTACTGTTTGCTTGGTACCACAGCACACACTGACCCGAGCTTTTAACTTAACGCAGCTCTCATCAGCTCTCGACTACTCGTCGTCTGGACTTCGTCTTCCTCTCCCTCTGACCCCGTGGTTTCCTCAAAACAGGGAAACACTCTGCCCCTCTGCTCGGCATCATTCTTAATCCCTACCTCCACAACCACACAGGAATTTTCTCCTGGTGCTGCTTCTTGCCGCTCTGCCCCACCCTTGTTCAGTTTCCTGTTGGAGGTCAGCACATTGTCCAATAGCAGAGTGGCGGGTATTTACACTGCTCCCGTTCCAGCAGTAATATGAGCTGCCTGGCCCCACCCTTTGGCCGTACACTAGCCAGCACCAGACTGCTCAGCCCAGCACTGTCTTCTCCTCCACACCACCACTCCTTAATGTATAAAACAGGGCTTTTTGCTGAAGAGCGAGACATCCCTGAAGGGATGTCCCAGTTGGTTATGATTTCACTGTCCTGAGTTTAAACCCCAGATTAACTGCATTACCATGTTGACATGAAATCATCTGGACTTGTTACGCATTGCGAAGGCCCTGTCTGTCAAGCTATGACATATGTCGTTTAGCCACAACGAGACAAACGGCTGTTGTTGCTTCTGCATTTAGCATTCTTCGGCTGCATAGTGATTTGTTGTAATTGTTTTCTCATTTATTATTCATTCAAGAACAGTTGGTTTTGGTGAAGCATCTGTGCTGTAGAGGAGGCAAAGAAGTAGATGCATCAATAGCTATGTCTTCTGAACTTTTTTTAACATTTAAAACTCTTCTCTACGTCTGTATTAAGGTTTTTGTGGCCTGCTGCTCTGAGGAAAAAAAAGGAACTATAATCAGCTTTATTTAGTCAAAGTGCAGCTTCTCATGGGAATTCTCTTATTGTCTGTCTATTTTTAGGAGTGGAATGCATAAATGATAGTAATCTTCTAGGTGGAGCCATTTAAGATTTAGAGAAAAGGTCCTTTTAAACTTTATTTACTCATTGTGAAGAATTCACGTAGCCCCCCGAGTGGTCTTTCTAACGTTCTTCCTATGTGTAGGGACAGACTGCGTTCTGGTGTCCGCGGCAAGATTTCCTGTGATTCATACTGGTGCAGCGCAAAACTGAGAACAGTCATGATCTTTTCATTTGTGAACTTTCCATCTAAACCTCTAAGCAGCATTTCTTTTTTCTTCCCCCTTCTTTTGCAGTTTTGCCTTTCTTCCTCACATTCCCCCTCCTTCTCTCCCACCCTCCCTTACGTGCTGTACTGCTCTCCTCTGCCTTCTGCTCCCTTTTTTTTCTCGTTTATGCTCTCCTTCCCCTTGTTACTCTTTCTCCTGGGCTGGGAGGAAGTGACTGGGTTGATTCTGGATCCTTGGGGAATAGAAAGATGGAGCTCCCTTTCCTGTAACTCTTTTTGCATGAGACCTCAGCCGGTTGCCACACTTTTCTGTACACACATCTCTGTTTTGCAACATCAATTAGCTTGGAATGATGAGAGCGCCACATGCACAGCAAA
>OMLM01021147.1:78396-107152 GCA_900302695.1 Helostoma temminkii | reverse complement strand
AGAGTTTCACACATATCTTGCACAATTTCCACCATGCAGGATACTCAAATGAAACAATAATACAAATATACAAATCCATAATAAAAAAATCCATACATAATCACCATTATTCATCAGTGCATTTTCCCTTTTGACTTTTGAATTACAGTCTAAGTCATTGTGGCGCAAAAAAGACATAACATTATGTTTTGCAGGCTGTACAGTATTATTATTCCCCCAAATATCATCAAGTGAGTCGTAATGGGACCATTGTGCAGTGATTAATATTAAAGTATAGTGTGGTATTAAAATGTAATTTGGTCATTTTTAATTATGCACAACCAGCTAAAGCCAAAAATGCAAAACTCTGCATTCATGTGAGTGTAGAGAGGTGTTGATTCAGCTGTGTGGTCATTCTGAAGGTGCTGCTTTGTGTTGCTGTTCACTGACCGCTGTGCAGTACCTAATGAAGTAGGAAGTGAGTCTGTGTGTCGTATGCAGAAGATAGTTCGTTTCATTTTCACTGTGCACTCACTGGGATTATCTAAAGGTGAACTACATACAGCTTATTTCATTTCCAATACTGTGCATGCGTTTTCAAACTTACTACTCATTAACAGCTTCACTGGAATTAGGTGAAAAAGCTTAATAATTAACGTCCCATAATATTATAGGGGCACATGTAACAGATAAGAAAAGCTGTTTAGCAGCTGCATCAAATTATATAAAATCCATGTAATTCAATGTCCATTAGCAGGTGGCAGTATGGGAGTGTGAGCAGTGCAGTGGTTGCAGCTCATGTAAAGGCAGACAGTCGAGCGCCAGGTGAGGCTGTCTCTCCTACACTGGTAGGAAATGCAAATAGATCAGTTAGAGCAGCTCCTCACATTCTATTTGTATCGCTCACTTTCAATCTTTAAAACCATTTGCATCCAAGAACTGAAACAAAGACATTTCCTCATGAGTTGAGCGGCGACTCGCGACCCCACATTAAAACAATGGTAAGGAACCGTTTTATTTTTTGTCATATTTTGGTTTACATTGTGATAACTCTGGGTGGAGTGTGAGGGAAGTACGCAGGTACTGTCGATGACAGTTTTACTGCTGTAGCAACCGACTGCTGATTAACTTTTCATGTAGCTACTTTGGCTTCAGCGTTTTATCCTTCTGCACTTCTGAATCTAGGAGGTATGATTACTGCTACAAATAGTGATTGAGTGGGAGTGTGAAGGTGAACAGCTAAAACAAGCCAGTGGACAGATAACCTGAAAGTAAATACTCCTAGTTTCCTAAATGTACTTTATCTATTACACAAGAAAGTTCCCTGAAACAAGAAACACATGCTGGATTTTGATCACCTGACTTCCCTAAAGCCAAGTTGAATTTACTAGGTTTTGATAAAAACCTTCAGTGTTTTCTATTAGGGATTTTTATTAGAGAATTGAAACACAGGTGACATTTTAACATGTGCTTATAATGCAGTTAGTACTTCGTTTTTACCTTGTGTTCACGGTACTTTTTAAAAATCAATTTAGTAAATTCTACACTACCAAGAGAAAGAACAGATATGTAAAGTGGTTGATTCACCATGACTCACATGTCATGCCAGCTTTAAATATCATATTGCTGAGCCCTGTCCACTGCAACATTAACACCACCTGGTGGTGGATGGTCAGTGTTGCCTACTGGTTGTTGGATTTGCACTATATTCTTATTTGAAAGGTACTTACTTCCTTTGCCAGTGCTGCTGTTGTCACTTTCCAGTACCTTTTTTACAGTAAACATCACTATGTGGCAGTTTGGTAGGTGCCGTTGTTTAATCAATTAAAAAATCAGCTTAGCAGACAACAATTCAGTCTCAGAGAGTCAAAACAGAGTCTCAGTGGTGATGTACAGATTTAATTCTGCTGTTTTGTGTAATTTATTTTAGTCCTGTGTGACATGGCATCTTTGATCATGTAATTTACATCCTCTGCCCCACTGGTAACATAACATCTACACTATACATGCCATGTGATATCTAATGAATGTGTAATACTCCCTGTTTACTGATCTGACATTGGTTTCATTTCCCTTCATCTATTTACAACAATTCATACGGATAAATGTTGTGTTACTGGAGTAGTTCCCTGTATGCTCACATGTTGAAAATAAATAGTGATGAGATTCACAATGAGACTGTGAAGTGCACTGAAAAAACAGAACGCACTGTATATGATAATATCATTTTGTTATTTGCTATCTAATGTAATTACTTGTGATAAAATGGATTCATGACTACCTGACTTTTCCTTTTTCCTCATGTTCCCTCTCTGTACCTTTGCACTGACACCTTACAGGTGGTTTTAAAGTTTAAAGACATTAGAGCAGGTGGCAGTTCATTGCTGTGGTTGACACAAAACAGGACGTTGTCACCGCAACTTTGTAAAATGCCCACGTTTAAATTGCAAATATTTACAGAGTGAGTTTAAAGTCCTAAATAGCAGAACAATAGTGAACTTCTCTTTATCAGGTTTCACCTCCTCCTCGTTTATGAACAGAAATCGTCTGTTTTCTAGCATTTTGCGTGCCAGAGAATGTGAGCGATACAAACCGTCCCTCCCTCTCTCCTGCTCTGTCCTTTTATAATCATTTACTTTACATCAGCACTTCCTCTACAGTCTCCTGGCGCTGTGGGGAAACAGAGATATTCACAGAGATAGGCACTCTGCTTCCTGGTTTGGCTTGACCTGCGTGTGTATCTCCACCTCCACTCATATCCTCGCATGATGATTTCTGTGATTTAACTCACAACACAAATGAATTTCTGCTTCAAAAGGATATATACATTTTTCATTAACTCTACCATCACTAAGAAGTTGCGTATGTTTTTATTAAGACACGATTTCAAAGGATGAAACAAATTACAGTGACAATACTGAAACTCTATCCTCATATGCAAAGTAAAAAAAAGCAGTGGCAAAGTAATCAGATCTTTTACTTACAGTAAGTAACAGTAGTATTAACACAGTGTATAATTATTACGTTACAAGTACTGTAGAAGGTCAGCATTCAAAACTTTACTAAGGTAAATTTATTAGCATCAAAAAATACTTGAAGTACGGTTATAGACAGTTAAAGTAAACTGGAGATGGATAATCTTACACAGGAGAACTTTACTGATCGATACCTCATAGATGCAGTTGTTAGCAAATACATTGCTTAAACTGTCCTTGTATCTTCTCGTGCTTATTATACTGGATTAATGTGTGGTTTAAATCATTTATCAAGTATTTAAATATTTAGGGTGTTAAGATAAAGTGTGACCTAATACTTTAGGTATTTTTTCACTTTAGCAAATCCCCTTCTGCACCAAATAAAGATTTGCTGTTACTGTGTGATCTTTCCACATAAGCAGCCGCTGACTCAGGCTTGATGATAACACTAATACGTAACGCAAAGTAAATGATTACTGTTAAACCATGCTAATAAAAGTTAGAAAAGTTTTTCTAAACTTTTTCTACAATAAAATACAAATGCACACACACAAAAACTAAAATCTGTGATTTGTTAAACCTTTTAAACCTTTATTTGTATAACAAAAGTACCAAGAAGACATTTCCAGGTTTTCACTGATGAACTTATATATTTCCTAAATGTAAGTGATGTAAAAATGTAAATGTAAGTGCCCGCAACACACTCAAAATAGTACTGTTTTGCTAGTGGAATATTTGCCCATTGCTGCTGGATACATTGAGCTGCAGTTAGTTGCTGCACTCCTCTCTTCATGCAATGTCATACATTTTCAAAAGGAGACAGCCCTGGACTGCAGGCAGCTCAGTCAAGTACACACACTGCGAATTGAAGTCTGGCACTGTCCTGATGAAATATCCACTGGCTTCCCTGGAAATGACGTTGCTTTGATGAAAGCATATGTCTCTCTAAAATCCCAAAGGGCACCTCAGTGTTTATGGTACTTTTCACACAAGTCACCCATGACCATCACAGATGCTGGCGTTTGCACCTTTCACTGACAACAGCCTTTGGCTTGACATCTGTCTTCACTGAAAACAAGCTGAAACCACCACTTGTCTGATCAAACAAAACGTTTTATACTTTCTTTCTGTCCATCAGGCATGAGCCTGAGCCCAGTCGCAAAGACTGAGCCTTTTGTGGGCCTTTTTATACCCAGTTATAATTCCAGTTACCAGTTAACTTCCTAATTTTGGTATCATCCAGAGCGATCATTACCTGAATATTATTTTGCCTCTGAGTGTGTTGCAGGCATCAAACTCTGAATGTGTTTACATGTACACATATAATCATGTTGGTCAGTGAAAATGCTGATTATTGGTACTTTAGTCAGATAAAGGTTCAGGTAAATTGACAAATCGTTTTAGTTTTATGCATTTTTCTTTTATTTTGTTTTTCTATCAAATCTCTGAATACTTTGATGTTTTTGTGTTTCTCAGAGCTTTTTTGGAAAACTGAAGAACCTGTAAGTATAGTAAAACTATTAGTATAACTTATTTTAACTTATTTTTGCTGTTAATGCAGTAGGCATGAAATAAAATGGTACTGCAGCATATTGCTTCTCATCTTTCCTTCAGACACAATGCACCTCCAGCTCCACCCAGAAGGACAGGTGAGTTTTAACTGTACCTCTGAATGAGCACAGTATTTTGTTTCTTTAAGGCTTCACATATAAAACTTATAAAACTGAAACTTACTGTCTCTCACTTTTTA
Organism: Helostoma temminkii; assembly: GCA_900302695.1. NCBI lineage: Eukaryota > Metazoa > Chordata > Actinopteri > Anabantiformes > Helostomatidae > Helostoma > Helostoma temminkii. The sequence goes on along the minus strand of OMLM01021147.1, from coordinate 102,448 downwards.
AATTAATCTTTTTCAGATAACAATGCAGACTTTGGGTGGCCACAGGATGAATTTGTAAGAAAATCAGTTCTTAATTTTGTGCTTATAGGTTTTATGCAGAAAAATGTAAGGGTGCTATATGTAGCATTTTTATATTGTTATATATTTCCCCACTGATGGGTTAACAATTAGTTCTCCTGAACACAGCCCAGGGCCCATAGGTGAGGGATTCCCTGTTAACGTTTCTCAATCAGATGACTGCAACAAGATTATTACAAAACACAAAACAATGACAATGACATAAAAGAGACGTACAGACAAAACAACTACAAAAGCATATAAAATAACTACAAGGAGACACAAAACATATCCTTTTACTTGTCCTTGTACTTGGTTGTTTCATAATCCAGTTGCACATTTCCCATTAGCTTGGTTGCTTCATTTTCCTTGTACCTTTGCTTTATACCTTTGCTCCTCTCTGTAACATGAAGTCTTTCATCTTTTATTTTCCTTCGGCCTTTTATTCAATCATCAGCCACATTGGCTATATACAACTTCTCAATGTACTCAACGTATGGTCTCATTTGACTGAAACACCCATAACAACGTGTCAAAATAATGTGGCAATAATACACTGTTAAAATTCACATTTAGAACTGTTTGATATTTTCTTATGGCAGGATGATGAGGACGCTGATATGTATGAAGCACCGCCCTGTGAGCGTCCAGCCGTGAAAGTCCCACAGAGACAAGTGGAGGAGAACGTTTATCTGGGTAATAACACTGCAGTGCGTCATTACCACAGATAGGGTTCAAAGACAGTTCAAAGATCTGTTCAGGATAGACAAATTAGACAATAAAACTAACCCAGTGATAAAATTCCCCTAATTGACGCTACTTTCTGCAGAGAGGACGTCTAATCCTGCTGTTCCACAGAGGCAAGCTGTTCCTCCACCCAGGCTGGGAAAACCCTCGGTAACTCATCTACAACTATCAAGACATTTAAAGTGTTTTTAGATGTTGTTTGTTTTAATTTAACAATCTGTCATTCAGAAACCTCAACCACGTGCCGAGGACTTTCACTATGAATCCAACATCAGGAAACGTAAGTCATTTGCAGCCACACAAACAGACAAGCACTACATTTGCTTAATTTTCTTTTGATTTAATTCAGTCCACCTCTCTTCATCTTCATAACCCCTTCCTTTATTGTGATACAACCATATTCTTCCCCATCTCAGCTCCAGAGATAGACAGAACTGAGAAGCCTGGGAGAAGGATGGTGATGCCTCCTCCACCTGTTCGATCTGCCCCTGTTCCGCTCCCTGAATCCAACACTGAGGAAGGTGCATTAATCACTCCTACCTGCACCAAAAAGCCTTTTACATGTTTAATTAATGTAATAATTAATAACTGAGAGGAAATTTCTTAATATTTCTTTAATTAATCATGTGGTATTCACAGAAACGATTGTTTTCTGGTTGATATTTCCAGTTTTTTTTGGAATAAATGAATGCAAACAGAACTATACAATTGCTTTAAGGTAAGCAGGAGTTTTTCACCATAACGGGAGCAGGGAACAGTGCTGTCTACTGCAGAGCCACTGAACTGCACCATGAGTGTGTCAGAAACACATCTGAAAACTGATTATTTCCCCAAATGCTGGCCTTGTCCAATTATCCAAAACTCAAGACAAGGACCATGAGATACAGTAATGAGCTAAATTTGAATATTCCTCTGTTTCCCACAGTGTCTGGGACATGTCTGCATATCAAATTGCTGAACATATTAAACCATTCCCAATAATCTAACTAACCATAGCTAAGAAAGATTATGCATAAATGATCATCACAGTTGTTGTACCCAACATAAAGTAGAAGTAGCCATTGTGCCAAAATAGCTGAAGTATTACTTAGGTATTGGACTATAATTGTTGATGCATACTGTGCATTGATGTAATGCTACAGTAAGATCGTGCTAACTTACATATGCACTCATGCGTACTGCTGGATAGCTTGTGAACTAACCTGTTATTCAAATCAGAATCAAAATTGCATCATGTATCACTAGTTGATTATTGATTCTACCTTGCACACTCAGGTAAAGGAAATTAGCAATAATCTAAGTAGTGAAGTAAAAGCACAACAAAGCATTGCTCTGAACTGGAGTGTAAGGATAAAGCAGGAGAAATTGGAAATCAGGTGAAGGACAAGGATGGACATCAGAGGTTTAGTTTTTAGTTGATTACTCGTTTACCTAACTAGCACTTTCTCGTTCTCTGCATTTTAGATGTTTATCTGGACCCAAATGAAGATCAGGTGAGTTTGACTCAGTAACTTCATTCTTAGTTTTGTGTAAGAGAGGTTAGGCTAACCCAGTAAAGGGAAGAAAGTCGATGGCTCTCTGTAACACTAGATTATATGTAGGGGGAAGTGTCAGTACCGAGCTGCTGTGGCAAGAAGGTTTGAACAGGAATCAAGCAGCTTCTCTTCATCTTCAGTGTGAACTAAGTCAGGATGTCACAGCAGAGTGGAAGATACTGACTAGAGACAGCACCTCTTCAGTCTGAGGATCTGCACCTATGTACACTAAAAGGTGTGAAGGTTCACCTATGGAATGACATTGCTTCACTGTAGATACTGTGTAAGACTTGGATAAAAAATCCAGTTAGATCCTCATTGCTTGGCTAAACAAAAGGTTTTAACGTTAGTTTAGGAACATAGTTAATCGAGTACAAAGGAAAAGTTTAATTTACTCAGCTCTTAAAAGCAGGAACGCTTATGGCAAATTTCACCACCGTAATAATAAATATTTGTCTATGTATAGAACATATTACAGATATAGACTGTCATTTTGTGTTTCAGGAAGATGATGATGATGACCTGTATTTAGAACCAACAGCAGGTAAGGTGCATGAGAACTTGAATGATTGTTCAACAGTGACAGTTACCAAAAATGTTTTAAAAAACATGCTTTTCTTTCTTCCCTCTTCTCAGCTTGCCCTCCTCCTCCACGTGCACCTATGAGGATGCCGCCATCTCCCAAGACGGCATTTGTACCTTCCCCCATAGCTATGTAAGTGCACCTTACCTTGAGTCAAAGCAGTTTTCAGTCTACTCTCTAACCAGAACATGGAGATATGAACTAACCTGAAGTAACCTGTAATATAATCTATCGACATGTTCAATCAGTCAATTGTGCCGACTTGTGTTTGCAGCAAAATGCAAATATGGCAGGTGTAGGGGTGGCATGACCAAATAAATTCCTGGTACTAGACATGCAAGAAAATAAAGTTCTCTCTATCTGCAGGATGAAACCTCCTGTTCCCAGAGCTAAGTCTGTAAGTGTCTATTCATCTAAGCACTTAGTGATGAAATTTCCTCATGCTAAGCTCTGTCTTAATTTAAAGTGAGACTGTTACTATTTTTATTTCCCAAATAGGAAATTAAGCTCAACTTGTCAAAATAACACAATAAGCTGTGACATTTATTTCCTCTATTTCAGAATTCGCTCTTACCTTCCATGAATGAGGTAAAAACAGGTAAAAGCCACATTTAAAATGATTAAATATCAGAACAAATCACTTATCAGATGAATCAAGGTTTAAAAGATCACAATAAATCACATTTATTATGATCATGATGATCAAAAGGGCATGTTTTCTCTTTCGTTCCTCCAGTTGAACAGAGACGGGCCACATTTCCTACAAAAATCCCTCCACCAACTCCCGGTGCTAAACCCCCTCTCCCTGTGAACCTGAAGGATGCCAAACCTAGGTTAAAATATATAATTTATAATAATAAAAAATAAAATGTCATTGATTTACATTCATCTTGGGTCATCTGCAAGTGCATGAATACATCACAGTTACATTTACATGTATAACATTAGCCTCCCTGTCTTCATTCCAGCGCTCCAAATCCTCCTATGGCAGACACTAAGCCTGTGGGTAAGCTCACATTCTTCAAAAAGACTGTGTTTAAATCCTGAGGGTAGACTGTGATTAGCTGATGTCTTCTTATGTTCTTCCTTTAACGTTATCCAAACATTGCATAAATTATAAGTTACTTTGTTTAACCATCTGTACGTTTTCTGTCTGTTTTAAGCCTCGTCCATTGGTATGAGGTCAACCAAACAATCTGGGACTGAGGTATGGCTGTGCATAGACAATCGTCTCATATCAGTTAGTGAGAGCTGGTTTAAAGATTTATTAAGAATATATATGTGACACATTTCAGGGCAAAGAATGGTTTGCTGGAGACTGCAACAGGAAGACAGCTGAGGATCTCTTAATGAGGGTCAACAAGGTAAACAGTTTTATATTTCATATCATGGCACAACAGCTAAAAATGAAAGTTTATTTAAACCACAATTAGTTTTCATTTTTAAACAAACACAAGGACTTAAGGCAACTATATTGTAACAGGATATGTTTATGTGCATGTTTTGAAGATATTTAAAGCAATAAGACTCAGAGTTAGACACATCTACTGTTTCCACACTGGTGATTTTGCTACTCCTCTGCTCTCTTTTCATTCTCATTCTCCTATTAAAAGTTGTCTTCTCCCCTATTCTCTGTGTTCGGATTTTCCTTTATGTCTTATCTTTTTCTTTGTCGTAGGACGGTGCCTTTCTCATCCGACACAGCTCAGCCCAGAACACCCGCCAGCCTTACACCCTAGCTGTGCTCTACCAGCAGAAAGTATACAATATTCCCATCCGCTTCCTGGAGGAGACACAAGTTTACGCCCTTGGAAAAGAGGGCAAGAAGAACGAAGAGGTGAGACAAAAGAAAATACAGTAGGTTTAATAGAAACCGATGTAGAGTCACGAAGGAGGCAGAGAGAATGAGAGCAGCTTAGTAGGAATTTCAGGCTTTCCACTCAACGATCTCTCTCCATTTATCTTTCTCTGTCACAGATTTTCACCAGTCTCGATGAAATGATTTTTCACCACAAGAAAAACCAGCTGTTTTTGATCGACAGCAAGAGCCAGGCCAAGCACACAGCTTATTTAACCCAGCCTGCACGCCCTTAAAACTACACTACAACTATTCTGTCTTTTGTTATGTTCATATCAGTCAGTTTGAAATACTGAGAGTTTACTGCAGTTCACAAAAGTGTAATCACAGCTCTATGAAATCAGTCACACAGCCGAACTGCTGTTTTATTTTTCGTTTTGTTGTTGTATTGAAATAAGCAACTTTCAGTGCAGTGAATTATGAGCAGGATTGTTCCATCAGAAATGTTGGTCCGTGACACACAGTAGCCACATGACAGCTACTTAAACATCATGAACTTCTGTGGTTTGTGGATTGTGTCGTGTCATCTTGACTAATTATCTGCTCTCTGGTGGAAAGTGGAAACTGTGTCACTGTGTTACTGTAACACTCTTTCAGTCTGGATGTTTCCACCTTTGAAAGAAGAAATGACAACATGCCGTCAGGTCATTGTTCGTTGACTGTATTTCTGCTGTTATATTAATCATTGTGAGAGCTTCCCATTTTGCATCTAAAATATTTTCCATCAGTTTGCGCCTTAAATTGTTACGGTCATTAGTCACATGAATCGGTTACACTGTGTTGTGTGGTGTGTGTATTTCTCTTAGTTTAGGATAGTTAGATGATTTTGAATGTATTGTGTGTTACAGATGTTGTTTTGGTGTGATATTGTGGAATACAGATTCAAAGTCAATCATCAGCTTTAAGTTGTTTTTATTTTATTTTAATAGAGTTTTACAGTTACTTTAAGTTACTTTGCTGATCAGTAACCAACCACTAAATCCTTTAACTGCCCATCCAGTTCTGTAGTTGAGGTTTCTGTGGTTTGTGGAGACGAAATACACCATGTGTGTCGATGCTCGATGAAGTGCTCTGAGTATATCCAAAATTGTGATGGCTCTCAGTCAAGTAAGCCAAGGATTTGTGGCTGCATCTGATGTGTGTGTGTGTGTGTGTGTGTGTGATGTCTCCCAGTCACTGCTGACCAGACCATGGTGGTTACTTCTGCTTCCTATCTGAGTGAAACCACCTCCTCTGTGGCCAAACTTAATATAAGCCTGCCAGAATAATTATGAGGATCAAGTACATATAATCAATGTTATCCACTCGCATTACAATTTATCAATAACTCTGTTGGTTTTGAACACTTTCTTCACTGACATATCTGCTTTTAAAAAGACTAAATGTGTACACAGCAGGGTCTAATTCCAATCTTTAAGATTAATGTGCCTACAAATCCTGAAATTACTCATCAGACATTATCATGGTTTTACATTCTTTGTCTTTTAAGCGACTAACGCTTATACATTAATTCACTTCTAACTTGTGCAATCATAGCAGAAGATTCTGCGCAGGCTGTAAATGCAGAGGCTTGTGGGACTAGCTGTTGTATTTGCATAGTCCTGTGACGTGAGAAACTTCCTGGAGCCAGTGTAAGGTGGCTCTTTTACAGGATTACTGCTGAAGTGATAAACTCATATATTCTCAGTTCTGTGGCTGTTTGGAAGTAACAATAAAGGCTTTGTCATTTTACCCTGGTTATTTTCTATGTATATTTATATATGTGTGTGTTTGTGTTTGTTAATGTTTTTACGTTCCATGAAATGTCACAGTAGGTGCCGGCAGAAAATTAGATGAGAGAAAGTGTCCTGGCTGAACTGGAAGTCAGTGTCTAGAGTTTTATTTAAAAATATATAACATATAGTGTCAATGAGACCCATTGCCTGGGCTCCTTCACAATAAATTCCATAATGTTTCATAATAAAAGATATCAACAATGTGTTATAGAGAGAAAAATTGAAAATATGTTTTGTTCTATTTGTGTTAGTATTCTTTCCCGTCACAACTTTCTGTAGAATATCTATGGTTATCATGCAGTACATATCACAGAATTATTCCCTTTGTTTCTCTTCCAATGTGGGAAGTTAAATTGTGTAACCCAAATCTTTTGGAACAGTAGCTTTTGATTTCTGATAGTGTCTGCGCTGACCACATCCTGTGTACTGACTCAGGTTAGTACTGAGAGGCCTTTGTTAATTCAAAACAAGTGGTTTTCTTGTATATTAAAAACATTCTATGCTGTTTTTCATTTTTTTTTCATATGCAAAATGTCCACAGAGTCAATCTCATCATATCCATTCAAAGGTTTTCCTGACAGAAATGTTTTCAGCTTAACTTTATTCTGATTCTCTTTACAGAGCAAAGAGGTATCCATTCAGTAACACACTTTCTGGGATGACCACTCTGCGTGTGGTTTTGTAAATGTGACACAGAGGTGGGGTTCCCGGTTCCGTTCGCCGGTCCTGATCTGTTAGTTCGAGAATAGGAAGGGGGAAGGGGCTGCGGCGGAAGGGTACAAACTGCACATCCGACCTCTTGCATTGACAGTTCTGAGGAAAACAATCCAGACATAGCCTGCTTAAGTCATCACTTGCAACATCCCAGTAGGGATTTTTGGGACAGCCCTGTATCCCTACAAGGCTCGAGGAGGAACTGGTTCACACACAGGGCTCGGTAGTAGTTGAAGTGGACTAGTTTTCTTAGCGGAGGTGCGGAGTTTATGATTCAGGATTGGCGTAAGGGGTCTACTGAATGGGAGCAGTCTCTGGATTCGTGTGATACCAACGCAGCCAACCCAGACCACCTACTACAGCCCATCATTTTTGGCTTTTAGGGGCATTTGGGGCACATACAGAACAAGACCACCTTTATTCCTCCTATTGTCCCCTTCCCCTTTCCTCCTTCACGCATTCTTCAGGCAGATACATTCTCCAGAAATGGCTCAGATACTGCCGATACGATTTCAGGAACATCTGCAGGTAAGGACAAGCGGAGAAGCCCTAAAATGTATTTCGGCTCGTTTGTTTTTGCGCAGCTCCTCGCCTGTGTATGTCCGCACATACGGCGCATGTCGCATTTAAATGGAATCTGTAACAGGACTGCAGGGTGGTGCTCAATATAGCTACAGGCCCAGTTTTCTCCTGCCGGGCAGATGATGACTTGTAAAAATTGAATAGTCAGATCGTGTAGAGCTCCACTGCGGACCGGTGTGTGCGTGTGTGCGGATACGCCGCAGTATTTTCCCTTCATGTGGAAAAACGCCGCTGTCATTCTCAATCCGCGCCGATGCAAACTGCGGTGTTTTGACACTTTTTGTTGCGGACAACTGAGCTCAGCTGTTCGTGGTTACACTGTAACTGAGACACGAAAGGCAGTTGCACTCCAGCTTTGCGGCTACAGTGTTGTTGTCATGTCCTACAGCAACATATCCCTACTTTGTAACCTTTTAGCAGCACCGACGCTGATCAGTTTCTCTCTGCAAATGCCCAGTTTCTGCTGCGAGTAACTGACACAATGATGTATTGAGAGTGTAATAATAATTTTAGAAAATGATTGAGTGGGGAAAAGTAGCAGCAGCATTTATTTGCACTTAATAATCTACATCTGTTAAAAATAAATCCCAGCCCATATGAACTGTAGTTTTATGTGCCAGAGTCATTATTATATTGATCTAATGTATCTTCCAGCTGGACTTGCTGGAGCAGCATTTGTGCATCCTCAGCCTGAGCAGCACAAACATGTGAGAGAAGCAAATGCTCTGAAGTCTTGGTGGAGGAAAATAAAACACAAAATGCCATGTTACAGTCTGTGAGTTGCTCGGTCATCAGTGCAGGGACTATTCCCTCTTTTTCCTCTGGTATCCACTTTGATAATCGTTGTCCCATAGTAGCCCCAGTGCTTGGTGTCTCGCAGCCAAAAAAGAAACTTTGTGACGCACCCTCCCACCTCCCCTACTCTGTAGCCTGTTGTTATGGTAACAGCAGGCAGTGAAATGGCCTTTCACTAGAAAGAAGCACAAAACCCCCACCCCCTCTCTCCCTGCTCCCTTCCTCTGGCCAGTAGCCCCACTTTCGTCAGCCAAAGATCCTTTATCCACCAAAAAACTGTGCTGGCCAAGAGCGCTTGCAGGCCACCAGGCCTCTTTCAACACTGACAGAACTGGTACACTGTTGCTCACTGATGGAGGGCAGTGCCGATCTTGGCTATGTCTGGGTTATTAGTTCAAATTGCTTTCTACACTGCATACCTTCCCCTTAAACTTCACACAGCGATAAGCAGCAGACTGGTTTACGTTCCACCTCTACCGTGAAATCCCACCTCTGCCCCAGTCGTATCCCCCTGTGAATTTAGGTGGCTCCAGCAGAGTGAAAAATGCTTGGAATTTGCAAACCCAAGACTTTGGGCCTCAAGTTGTTTAGCTTTTTCTGTTGGCCTGGTATTTACAGCTCAGTGTCTGCAGTCTGGGTCAGGGTTCAGGAGTGTACCATGCACCTAGCTCCGTGATGAGGAATGAGCCTGTTTAACTGACAGCTGAGTGAGATAAAGAGCGAACCAAATTTTCCCAAATGTTTTAGTTATTGCACTGGTAAACACTTCTTAGCACTTCTCTGGTGTTAAAACAGACACAGAGGGTGAAACCTGGATCTTCTTTTAGCTGTGAGAGATTCAGTGGTGTTCATTTTCTCACTCCGCACCAGCAGCTATGGATTACCTAGCTTACACTGTCATTAACGTTAAGCTGCGTGGCAAAATCTCTTTCCATCATTACTCTTTTTTTTTTTTTGCCTTACTTGCTTATTTACTTTAGTATGATTTATGATCCAAGGTTCAGGCCGTGTATGAGCAAGTCAAATTGTGTCATTAATCGACTACAGTAAATGGATCAGTGCCTCAGTTGGATGTGTGGAGCCAAATGTCGGCTACACTGCTGTGGTTTCTAAAGTGTGGTTAAGTTGTGTGGGTTACGCTGAAGATGAAGGAAGACGAGGACAGAGAATGGTCTGTGGCGCTGTGAAAGCGCTAAAGGGAGAGTCATTTGCAGCTTATGTGGGTCTGCTGCTGCCTTTCAGGGCGGCGTCCTACGTACTGTAGCAGCTTGTGTAAGTGCAAAAATGTCCTGCAGCTCTTGAAGCACCTGCGCACTGTCCTGTTGAGTTGAGTTGAGCCGAGGAGAGGAAGGTCCAACCTGCTGCGCTGCTGTTTACAGCATCCCAGTGTGCTGTTCTATAACTGTGCTGGTGAAATGATGCCCCCGTGTCACACCAGCGGATGTGAGGGGCAGACGAGGTAAACGGGTGTCATCAAGCAAATTGCATCAGGATAGGAAGCAGGATGACAGATAACACAACACATCTATGGCTGCAGCAGAAGCCAGAAGAGCGCCTGTGTTCAGTCATTAAATGTCATAAATGCATTCAAACAGCAGCCTTTCACTCATACAATATAGACATTGTGTCCTTCTGCAATGTTAAATGTGGCTTTTAGCCATTATGTTATAGTTGAAAATGCAGAAACAGACAGGAAACATGAAGAGAGAGAGAGAGAGGAGGGGGGTATGACATGCAACAAAGGTCCTCAGCTGAACTCAAACCAGGGACGCTGAGGTTATGTGGCATAAAGGAGTTACTCATCCAGCTGATATGGAGCAATAATAACATGCATTTAGAGTCATAAACAGTATGTGTTTTTTCTTTTTGTAGCTTAGTTTTGTTCTCCATCAGTTTGAGAGGGGAATATGAAGCTCTTTTACTGCTGCCTTCTGCAGTATACTTGCCAGCTAGTCAACAACTTTGTCTGTCTGCTATTTATTTTACTGGAAAGGTCACATACAGGATATTTTACTTTTTCCATTAAAAACATTGCACGGCATAAAACCAAAACACTGAGCTGAAAGAAGCATGAACACTTCTAAGAGGGGAGTGGATGTGCACAGTAGAATCATAATCAGTATATAATTTACAGTTGTTCAGTCATAAACATACTTTTTGATCCATCGTAATATAAAATATTCAGTACCCGAGCCAGCATTAAGGTTTCGTGATCATTAATACTACATACAGTAACCTGTTATTTCGTCTGCAAGAAGGTGTGAAGCTGCAAAACTTCCGCGTTTGTCCGCATTCCTCAGTTAAACAGTGTTTCTGTAAAATCCTCATGAACCCAGAACCCTTAGCTCCTGATGCGACGTGTCAGTGCTTCAGAAATGTGTCCACCCAGTGTATGACTCACCAAATCCGTTCAACGCTGTACCATCAGCGAACTTCTGCTGCCTTTGTTCTTGTGATATTAATGCTTTTGTATGATTGTTAATATCTGTTGAGGAAAGACGCTTTATTAAAGTCTGCGTGTGAAGATGCTTCACTAGAGGTACTTCATGGGTCAACAGAGACAGTAGGTTGTAGCTGAAGTGTTATCTTAGTCTGGAATGTTCTACTAGGGAGTGTGAGGGGGTTTTCTTCCGGTGAGTCAGTCGCCCCACCCTGAACCGTAGACCGCCAAAGCATGTGTTGGTGAAAATGCACTGTACAGACGTAGCTCTCATTCCTCCTCTAGTTTCTGTAAAAGGCACATTTATCACTTTGACTTCTTTTCTTCGTACTGCTCCTCTCTTAACACTCACCCTCCCCTAGTTTTCAGCAGGATGCTAGAGCTCCTCCTTTTCACTTCCATCCTTTTTTTATTTTTATTGTATTTTGCCTCCCCTCTCCTCCCAGAGATGGTTTTTGGCAGTCTTGGGGAGATGCAGCATATGGCTTCAATCCTCCCTCGGGTCTTCTTCATGTTTCTCTGTATTAGTGATATGGTTGACTTCATTATCATAATATTTTTTAGGATATTGTCTTATATTCATAGATATTTCAATCTGCCTTATGTTGGTAAAGTCACTAATAAAACAACCAAATGGTGCAGGGTGACAAGCAACTGCTGTTTTGATTGTCTATTTTTTGATCTGTCAATTATTTTCAGTTAATAATTTTTTTTTTTTTACTAAGACAAAATCATCATATTGTAACTGAGAGAAGATCAGCTTCACATTCAACAGTCTGGTGTTTTGTTTGGCAAAAGACATTAATTGATTATTTAAAAAATGCTGATTAGTTTTCTGTCAATCTGTCATTTTGGCTTCAACTCAAGAAATTAACTATTCTGAGAAGAAAAATCTCCACACATCACTAACCACATTTTAATGTTTTTACAGATTAAGTGAAAAATCCTACCAATGCAGAGTGCTTCAAATAAATTGGAGAAATAATACCAGTTTGTGGGTCATAAAACCAACAATGCGCTAAATGACACTAAAAACTCCACAAAGCTTAAAGTAACTATTGAGTTGAAAATGTGAAAAAAGGTATTTCTTGGGTATAATTAATTAAAAACCTTTTCTTGCTACAAAACGGCTCCTCTCATTAGAACCTCTGACTGTAATATGCTTCCTGTTTTGTCGTTGACATGATTTAATTGGCTCAGCCGTCATGACTTGTTGTCCTGCTCTACCGGCCAACTGCGAGATAGTACAGTCCTTGTGATGAGCAGGAGGATTCCTTTCCGCTTGCCTCAGACTGCATAATGCTGTCTGTTCAGTCATCACAGGGAGAGTGTGTGTTTTGGTCTACCCTCTCAGCTCAGTTAGTTTGACAATATGCACAATAATCTCTCTGTTCGGCTCACATGAACCCAAGTGGAGTGTTTCTTGATTATTAGTTCTGATGCAGTAGAAATTAACTGAGCTTGGTGTTTGTGTGTTGTTGCATCTGAGGATGACTCCTCGTTAGTAAATATGCCAAATGATGAATGAAATGAATTTTCTGACGAACGACTTCAGTTTAATTCTTTGTTCTTTCAGCGGATCTCTGGGATGTGTCTGAGCTGTCTGCTTACATAGGCAATTAAATGCGGTGTTTAAATTAAAGACAAACACTTTCTCAGTATAACTGACGTGGTGATGGTTACAGTAATGGCACTGCAAGTACAAAAAACATCCATCATCAAACATAGTTCGCTTCAGTATATTCAAGACATTATTAGCAACTATAACAAGAGTGTTAAATAGAGCAGTGTTGTGTTAACATCCTGTTGTCTGCTGTGTGCCCACGCTTGTTCTCTGGTTCCATTTACCACCAGACCTCCTGTCTGGAAACAACCTTTAAGAATATCCCTGGAAAATTAGAGCAGACCTGCTGCTATTTTAATCATAGCATCGTTTTGGGAAGCTACTTTCTGCTTTTTCCCCTGGAAGGCAAATGGCTACTACTGCTGCCATACGTTACTTTTCATGCATGTTTTAGTACCTCATTTCATGGTTTTATCCACTTGACATGTTTTGTAAACACTAGATCATTCTACATTTCTACATTTACGAAGTTGAAGTTGAAAGTTGAAAGAAATGTGATAATTCTACTGGTTCTTCTGGAGTACATTATTTTAGGAGGTTTTTTGGACCCCTCTTTGATGGAGGCCAAAACATTAGAGACACCTCATAACATAGCTTCAGTACAACTCCACTGACCACTATGACCTTAATAATGCACATGTAGAAGAACTATCACATTTATTACAGTTTCAACTTAAAAACTGAAACATTATAAAAATGTAGAATTCATGACAGAGCTGTTGTATTGAATTGCATTAGATTGTAAAGGTGGACATTCAGTGGCCATTTTATTAGGTACACCTGGAAAATCCAATGTAATCCAATACAGCAGCTCTGCTGTATGAACTGCCTGAAAGGTGATAATTCTTATAAATCTTTATTATTAAAGTCATAGTGGGTGATGGAGTCATACTGGAGTGCATTATATTAAGAGGTCACAATTTAAAATGAATGAAGGAGATCAAAAATTAGCATTAAAACTACTATATAAATACATAAAATAAACTAATACATAACTTAAATCTCACTGATATCAAAATAATGTCATTGCCATTTTTATAATTGAGCTGCAAATTAAACACAATGTAACAGGTTGGCTTGTGAGCCTGGTGAGAGGTGTTGATAGACTAGCTGTGGCTGTTAATACCTATACAATGGCGAGCAGTTTTTGTGCCGCTTCTAGTCTTTATGCTAAGCTAGGCTAAATAGCTGCTAACTGTTGCTGCATATTTACTGTACAGATTATGAAACCCAAACATTTTCCAAATAGTAGGACCATTGCTTTTAATATAATTGGACCTTACAGCACCCTATAATTTTTTTAAGTGGATAAAAAGACATTTTGTTCACTTTTATAGTAAATACTGTGGTTAAATGGATAAAGTTCACCAGTTAGGATAAAGATTCTCATTATTACTTTTATTAATATTTCCAGTTGCAGAACCTGGGCGTGAACCCAGCCAACATTGGGTTCAGCTATCTGACCATGGAGTCAGACAAGTTTATCTGCATCAGAGAGAAGGTGGGTGAGCAGAACCAGGTGGTGATCGTGGACATGTCTGACCCCACTAATCCAATCAGGAGGCCGATCTCTGCCGACAGTGCCATCATGAACCCCACCAGCAAGGTCATCGCACTGAAAGGTAAGAGCATGTGAGACATAAAGCAGCACGCTGCCGTGGGACAACACAGATCGCTGGTATTATTAGTGGCTTTACACCAGCCACTGACGTTATTGTTATTGTTTGAATTCCCAAAATGAAGTCTGCACAGCGTTCGCACTGTTTATCTGTCTCGAGATTTAACACATTTTGCCATCTAGTTTTGTAGTGGGAATGCCACGGTCATGCAATGAGTAACAGTCTGTCAATGCTATAAATATGCTATAGTATAGTGCGCGCAGTTCTATTGCCTGAATGTACTAAAGTGGTTGTGGAAATTGATTTTCTGCCACTGATTCTAGTCCTTGCAGCACAAACACAAATGCTGATCACAATGATTTGCCTATAATGCTTGTCTGTCCCCCTCCCTCTGAGGACAATGTGCCCCTGTTTTCCCCTTCCCTGTGGTCTATCTTTGTCTCTTCTTTTTTATCTGATTGACACTTTGCTTTTTCTTTTTGCTTTTTTCCTCGCTATCTGTCATTTCTCAGACGGTGAGTTGTTTTGTCTGTCTACTCATCTGGCATTTTGTTGTGATGATACAGTAACCATGTCTCTCTCATAAAAGCTTTCCACACACCCCTCACAAGTACACAGATCCATTTGGCCACTAATCAATCAAAAGAAAGACAACTGTTTAGAAATGACTTCTTCTGCCAGTAAACTGCTTTAATATCACACCCCATGACCCGCTAGCACATAAACTTCTTTTATGAGAACTATACATGTGTTAGCATGACTTGTTGTATTCTGGTACAGTGTATGTGTGGTATGCATTATCAGACATTACAGTACACATTGAAAAGAGTTGGGGCACTCTGTGTAACATCGCACACGTGACTGAGCGTGTGCCAGCAGTGTGCTCTGGATAAAAGAAAAGTTCAAATCTTTCAGCAGCTCTGGTATTCAGCTGAATCATGCACCTGTTTGCTTCTATATAAATAATACGGGATGTTACTGGTCATAAGTCAGAGTGTGATAAATAGCAACTATATTAAAGGGCACAGGGATATTATAGTTCTGCTAAAATTAGCTTTATCTTTAGGTTTAGTCAATTAGGTGTTATGATCTTTAGCCAGAGATCAGTCGCACATAGGATGTGTTAGGTCGGTGTAAAGAGTGGTTCTCGCTTGGCCTATAAACACCATTAACCATAATAATAAAACCTTTAATTTTAAAAAATGAATAAAATGGATTGATATCGAATTGAGATGATGGTTGAAACTTGCATCAATAAAACCAAACCTGTACAGTATGTGTGGCTGGATACCAGACAATATAGGTTAGTAAGTTTGTTTTTAATAGTTTTTGAACAACAGTGAAAGTGATGTTGTAGACAAATAAGCTAAAATCAGGTTCTGGATTCATAGATTTTGGTTTGAGTCTTTACAGTGACAAAAATGTAGAAAATTGTCTTCCTTACCCTTTAACTGATTATCTGGCTCTTTCTGAAAATGTAAACAAGTCAAGATAACCTCTTATCTCAAATATCCATGTTTACATGTCAGTTGAACTGTTGATTAAAATGTTTTTGTTAAACATATAACACATAAAATGGATTACTGGCCAAAATAGCCCAGTATAAAGAGTTTTTTACAGCTTTATATATTATGTCTTTTACTTACCATCATTGTGGTAAATGTGTGAAATCCTAATGGTTTTGAATCAAACATATAACTGGGCTCTCTCTGTGTTGCATTCTCTGGGCTCTTGTCGACTTCTTGCTCTCTATTAGTCTCACTTCTCCCTTGTTTCTTCGCCTCCCCGTAGCTGCCAAGACGCTGCAGATCTTCAACATAGAGATGAAGAGCAAGATGAAGGCTCACACCATGACAGAGGAGGTCATGTTCTGGAAGTGGATATCAGTCAACACTGTGGCCTTGGTGACAGATACCGCTGTTTATCACTGGAGCATGGAAGGGGATTCCCAACCAACCAAAGTATTCGATCGGCACGCTAGTCTGGCGGGATGTCAGATAATTAACTACAGAACTGATGAACAACAGAAGTGGCTACTGCTGATTGGGATTTCGGCGCAGGTATGAAAACACATGTGTACACATGATCCCTCATCCATGTTAAGCAGAACTTTATGTAAGAACTCTTCTACTTTCCAGAGTGGATTAAAAAAACTACCAGTCTCACATTTTTATCTGGTTGGGGACAGCAGAGTTTCAGAGTTTTAGGCTCCGTGCACCGGCCACCTTCTTTGTGAACACTTACTTTGTATGTGAATTTAACCGATCACACAAAGCAGCTGTATCCGTTTTTATTTTGTCCAAGTATTTTGTGATCATAAAATAGTGATTTGATCAATCTGACTAGAAAAGTATGTAAATGAAAGCAACTTGAGTGTCAGTCAGCCCATACTGAAACATATATTAGCACGAATGATGATGATAAAGAAGAGCAGAAAGGGACAGAATGATTCACTATAGCTATGGTATATTCATGAACCCAGCTGAACCTAGAATTATCTTTGATGTCTATTTGATTAATATGGTGCTGCATCAATAATTCCTTTTTACTCTTGTTTTGTCTCTTTGCCCTGCAGCAAAACCGTGTGGTGGGCGCAATGCAGCTGTATTCTGTTGACAGGAAAGTGTCCCAGCCCATCGAGGGCCATGCTGCTGCCTTTGGGGAGTTCAAAGTGGAGGGAAATGCCAAACCCTCCACCCTCTTTTGCTTTGCTGTGCGCTCACAGGCTGGGGGAAAGGTGAAGGCCTCTAGATCGTACACATGGATTCTGTCACAGTGTATTTAGTCTCTGAACAAAGGGCTCTGAATTGAGTGTATTACTGTGTATTCAGTAAATTCTTTTCTCTCTATTGTGTTCAACAACTTACTGTTCTTTGTGGGCTTTCTTCGTCCAGTTGCACATTATTGAAGTCGGTCAACCAGCTGCAGGAAACCAAGCGTTTGCTAAGAAAGCAGTGGATGTGTTCTTCCCCCCAGAGGCCCAGACTGACTTTCCTGTAGCTATGCAGGTGAGGAATACACACATTCTTCTCATTATGTTTCTTCAAAGGGTCACTGCTGAACACTTAAGTTCTTTCTCTGATATTCCCCCTCAGATTGGTGGTAAGCATGGTGTCATATATTTGATCACAAAGTACGGTTACATTCACCTGTATGACCTGGAGTCTGGAGTCTGTATCTACATGAATCGAATCAGTGCAGAGACCATCTTTGTAACTGCCCCACATGAAGCCACCTCAGGAATTATTGGGGTCAACAAGAAGGGACAGGTGAGAAACCAGCACTAAACCGGGAGTAGAGCAGTTACTTTATTATATTATTGCTATAATCAAGAACATGTCCATACTTGATAGTGAGGATTATTGTTTACATTTTTTCTGGCTCCACGGAACAAAGGTTTGTGAAAATATACACTGAACTGTAGCTTTTTGCTCTGTTGTGTCTGAAGACAGTCTGAGACAGAAATACTGCATCAGTTTCCACAGTATTTTAACATGTTTTTAATTGTGTATATGTTTGTGGTTGTTTCTCCTCACCTGTCCTCCAAGCTTTTTTATCAGCAGTTTTATCGTTTCTTTCCAGGTTCTGTCAGTTTGTGTTGAAGAGGAAAACATCGTCAACTATGCTACCAACGTCCTGCAGAACCCTGATCTAGCCTTGAGGATGGCTGTGAGGTCAAACCTTGCTGGTGCTGAAGAGCTTTTTGCCAGGAAGTTCAACACCCTCTTTGCCCAGGGAAGTTATTCAGAGGCTGCAAAGGTTGCTGCGTCAGCACCCAAGGTATGTCTGCATCACTAAGAAAAAAGTGCTTGGACACATTTTGACATTTGCACTTATTTTTATTTGTAGTATTTGTGTGCTCATTTTAAAACTGTGTGGTGGATTCAGCATTGTAAAAAAAAACAACCCCCTTACTTTTTTCTTTTTCCTTCTTTTTCACCGTCTTTCTTTCCCTCAGGGTATCCTGCGAACGGCAGAGACTATCCGTAAGTTTCAGAGTGTCCCAGCCCAACCCGGTCAGGCGTCTCCACTCTTACAGTACTTCGGTATTCTGCTGGACCAGGGCCAGCTCAACAAGTTTGAGTCTCTGGAGCTGTGCAGGCCTGTCCTGCAGCAGGGGCGCAAGCAACTACTGGAGAAATGGTTGAAGGAGGACAAGGTAGGACCAGAGAATTACAACAACAAGACAGCTTTCCTAAGCTCAGGTCGGTTTGTAGATAAACAGTAGAGTCTCAAAAAAGGGATTTTTAAAGTTATTAGGGGTTATTATGGTATTAGTGACTCACTATTAGTAACTTTTTGTCACTGTGATTGTATATGTGCCGTAGCTGGAGTGCTCAGAGGAGCTGGGAGATCTCGTGAAGGCTTCTGACCCCACACTCGCTCTTAGTGTGTACCTCAGAGCTAATGTCCCCAACAAGGTGATCCAGTGCTTTGCTGAGACTGGCCAGTTCCAGAAGATAGTGTTGTATGCTAAAAAGGTAATCAGAACCTCAGATGACTTCCCCGTTTGTTTACCTTATGTAACAGTGCCTGGAAAGTGACATTTAAACATTGCTCATATAACTCCTGTGAAAAAACACAATACATCCTGTGGAAGAAATTTCATACATGTGATTTTGTAGGTGGGCTACACCCCAGACTGGGTATTTTTACTGAGAAATGTGATGCGCGTCAATCCAGAGCAGGGACTACAGTTTGCCCAGATGCTTGTCCAGGATGAGGAGCCGCTGGCCAACATCAACCAGGTAACATGACTGCCTTACTCACATTCAGTGTTACTTGTACATATGCCTTTCTTTTGAAATACAGCTGCATATTTATGATAACACATTTGTGCAAACACACAAAATGCCCAGTGTGGGAGCCTACATCTGTGTTATTCCAGATGTGCCAGCTATGCCAAGAATTCACTGACTCAGTAACCTCGTTCTCCTTATAAAGCCACAGCATTGCTCTGCACAGTTCAGTTCTCAACAGACTTGATGACTTGAAGTTTCTCTAAGTTAAGACCCCAACCACTCCACCCCACCACCTTTCAGTTGTGGCTCTGATTAAGTGAAATGAAAAGCACAAACATCTGGCTCAGGCCTATGATATTTGATAGTGTGTTACTCTACTCTTGCCTTGCATGCCAAGTGGAATCATAGTTTAGAGATGGAAGAACATCAAAAATATATTACTTTTCTTGTGCCTGTTGTAGATTGTAGATGTGTTCATGGAGGGCAGCCTGATCCAGCAGTGCACCTCCTTCCTCCTGGATGCTTTAAAGAACAATCGCCCAGCTGAAGGACACTTACAGACACGTCTGCTTGAGATGAACCTCATACATGCCCCCCAGGTGAGTGTTCAGACTTATTCTCCCGTCAAAAAGCTACTTCACCTTTCATATAAGTAAACACAATGTGTTTATTCATGTGTGTATGAACTTCATTAGGTAGCAGATGCGATCCTGGGGAACCAGATGTTCACTCACTATGACCGTGCCCACGTTGCACAGCTGTGCGAGAAGGCAGGTCTGCTTCAGAGAGCGCTCGAACACTACACTGACTTGTATGATATCAAACGAGCTGTGGTGCACACACATCTGCTCAACCCTGAGGTATGTCTTTTGCTAGTGCAGTGAGGCTTGGGAACATCTCTCTTAGGAGCACCCGCTTTTTACTTTTTTATGATGTGTGAAAATGCCTGTTAATGCCACATTTTTCTGCTCTCCACTGAGTCTGCTTCCCCTGTCATGTTTTATTTTTCTTATTCTGATTTTTCATTCAGTGGCTGGTGAACTTTTTTGGCTCCCTCTCAGTTGAAGACTCTTTGGAGTGTTTAAGGGCCATGCTATCAGCTAACATTAGACAGAACCTGCAGCTGTGTGTCCAAGTAGCGTCGAAGTATCACGAGCAGCTGGGAACTCAGGCATTAGTAGAGCTGTTTGAATCCTTCAAGAGTTATGAGGGTAAGTGTCAAACATGGGCAGGGGGTGGTGTACAGACCTGGGTCATGTTAGATTAATGTGAGAAAATTGCTTGAGCGAGCAATTTTTTGTGGGTGTGTGCAGGTTCTGTGTAATAACTGATGATGTTTCTCTTTCTCCATTCAAGGCTTGTTTTACTTCCTTGGATCGATTGTGAATTTCAGCCAGGAGCCTGACGTTCACTTTAAGTACATCCAGGCTGCTTGTAAGACAGGTCAAATCAAAGAAGTGGAGAGAATCTGTAGAGAGAGCAACTGTTATGACCCTGAGAGGGTTAAAAACTTCCTCAAGGTACAAAAGACCCCCATCTCACATTGTTAATAATTTTGTGATATGAGGTATAAAATTTAATCTCCAACTAGCCTTGTGCTTGTTCTCTTCATAGGAGGCCAAGCTAACAGACCAGCTTCCTCTAATCATTGTATGTGATCGCTTTGACTTCGTCCACGACCTGGTGCTCTACCTCTACCGCAACAATCTACAGAAATACATTGAAATCTATGTGCAGAAAGTAAGAGATCAACGCCACCGCTGAGACGTAGATATGGTTACTACCTAAGCCAAGTCTGTCTATTTGCCACTTTTATTAAGAATTTGTAATATGTGTTCTCAGGTGAACCCCAGTCGTTTACCAGTTGTGATAGGTGGACTGTTGGATGTAGACTGTGCTGAGGATGTGATTAAGAACCTGATTATGGTGGTCAGAGGTCAGTTTTCCACTGATGAGCTGGTGGAGGAAGTAGAGAAGAGAAACAGGTGAGAATAAATAAGTTCTGCTATCACTTGTCATTTTGCATAATTGCTGTTTTGTAAATATGAAGAACCATTTATGCTACAATGTTGTTTTGTGTATAATTGGCCAATAAGGTATTTCAGAAGCTGAAATAAATGTTAACTGAAGTGATTCCAATGCTATTTCTCTGACAGATTCTCTGCTTTGTTTTGTGTCAGACAATGTGAAATAGTGTAACCATGGATAGTTTGGGAACAGCTTGAACGGATGGTGCTTAATTTAAAATGCTGCCATCTAGTGTTATACTAGTGTGAAATTGGTGTGTGTTACATCACAGAAAACTATAAATCATAACATTAACATAGAAATATAACTCATGCTTAATACTTGAAAATTTGTGGCACAATGGTGTGTGTTACAAAACATATATTTGAAAACCGAATGTTATTGTTTTTGTTGTTGTTGTTTCAGGTTAAAACTTCTGCTGCCGTGGTTAGAGTCTCGAATCCATGAAGGATGTGAGGAACCAGCAACCCACAATGCTCTAGCCAAGATCTACATTGACAGTAACAACACACCTGAACGCTTCCTAAAAGAGAACCCATTCTATGACAGCGCTGTGGTGGGACGCTACTGCGAGAAGCGTGACCCCCACCTGGCCTGTGTGGCTTATGAGAGAGGACAGTGTGACCTGGAGCTTATCAAAGTGTGTACACAGTGTACAGCACTGAGATGACCATAGATATACTTCTAATATGTATACATCTTTAATCACTCTTCTTCTTCTTCACTCATCTTCTCAGGTGTGCAATGAGAACTCGTTATTCAAGAGTGAGGCTCGATACCTGGTACGACGAAAAGATCCAGAGCTTTGGGCAAACGTGTTAGAAGAAAACAACCCTTTCAGAAGACAACTCATCGACCAGGTTGGGTTTTCTCCATTTCCACACCTGAAATTATTTGCTAGCTGTTATAGTGATCATTTTCAATGTTCATTTTTGTTTTTTTCAATTATTTTTCTTGATTTTTTTTCCAATGTCAGGTGGTTCAGACAGCGCTGTCAGAGACCCAGGACCCAGAAGAGGTGTCGGTCACAGTCAAGGCCTTCATGACTGCAGACCTGCCCAATGAGCTCATAGAACTGTTGGAGAAGATTGTACTTGATAACTCTGTCTTCAGTGAACACAGGTAAATTTTGAATTTAGCTTCTTAGGCACCATAATACTTTTCTTTTGAGTAACTCCTCTGTTCTGGGTCTTTTTTTCAGAAACCTCCAGAACCTGCTGATTTTGACAGCCATCAAGGCAGACCGCACTCGTGTGATGGAGTACATCAACAGGCTAGACAACTATGATGCTCCAGACATCGCTAACATCGCCATCACCAATGAGCTCTTTGAAGAAGCATTTGCAATTTTCAAGAAGTTTGATGTCAACACCTCTGCCATACAGGTAAAATCGGAGTGCGCTGATCGAACATGCAGTAGTTTAAAAATAATAAATAATAATATTAACATTGCATGTGGACCAGTTAATTTTAATCTCAGTGTAGAACTAGCTGTAGTTTAAATTATGCACTTCTTCGTGGCTTTTAAAATCTCAAAGTTCGGGAAATTAACAACATTGATCTGATTATCTAACACAAGCCAATTAATTTGCCAATGCAACGTATTTAGGATCTTTACTGTAACTGCATATCTCTGAATTACTGTTTAGTAAAATGATTATACTCCAACTTGCTACTGCAATTAAGTAATTGTGTTAAAACTCTGCGCCGTTCTATATGTTATTATAAGTACCCATGTGTCTCTCTTTTCGTTATTTCTCTAGGTATTGATAGAGCACATAGGGAACTTGGATCGTGCCTACGAGTTTGCTGAGCGCTGTAATGAGCCTGCAGTGTGGAGCCAGTTAGCTAGAGCTCAGCTACAAAGAGACCTGGTTAAGGAAGCCATTGACTCATATATTAAAGCTGTTGACCCTTCGGCGTACATGGAAGTAGTCAACGCAGCCAGCAAGAACAGTAAGCCTTTGTTTTGCTGCTTAACTCAGCTCTGATTGATTTGAGCTGATTGTTAAGGTGTTAACCGTTTTTTGCAGATAACTGGGAAGACTTGGTTAAATTCCTCCAGATGGCTCGAAAGAAAGCGAGAGAGTCGTATGTGGAGACGGAGCTCATTTTTGCTTTAGCTAAGACGAATCGCCTGGCTGAGCTGGAAGAGTTTGTTAGTGGGCCCAACAATGCACACATACAGCAGGTAGGAAAAGCATCTGAGCTGGGTGATCTTTGCCACAATGACAGCAGACGCGTCTGCTAATGTCCCTGTGTTCTTCTCCAGGTGGGTGATAGATGTTATGAGGAGGGTATGTACGAAGCAGCCAAGCTCTTGTACAACAATGTGTCCAACTTTGCTCGTCTTGCATCGACATTAGTCCACCTCGGAGAGTACCAGGCAGCTGTGGACAGTGCCAGGAAAGCCAACAGCACACGTACATGGAAAGAGGTAAGTGGCATATAAACAACTTCTGACAGCTGATTAATGGGATCCTTTCTTTTTTACTTTCATCATTTTATGAGGCTGTGTAAAAAACATAAACATGATACCCCATAAGATAAATTTGCATCCATACTAGATTAGATGTTAAGTGAGTTTATTATTATGTTAGCATTCAACAATAACATACAACTTGATTCTTATTTAGCTTTCATACAGTTACTCTAATTACCAGTAAACATACTGTTCACGTCGCCATCTTGGCAAAATTTGATATATTGGAAACGCATATTTGTACCTAATACCAAATTACTAAAAACATAAAACCTGAGTTTTCTGATGACATGAATGTTCATAATTATTTATTTATCCTGCATTAAGAGAACAAGGGATTAGCCACAGAAATACTGCTAGAGCCTCATGGGAGATGTAGTTTATGAATGCTAGTAAACTAATGAGCTTTTATCCTTGTTGGTAGAATTAATGTATATATATATATAATTGTATAATTACTACTGTAAAACT
>OMLM01021147.1:60445-73328 GCA_900302695.1 Helostoma temminkii | reverse complement strand
TTTTTTTTAGTTTTTTTTTTGTTTGTTTTAGCATTTTTGAAGTATCTGCCACTGCCCTGCTCTATCAGTGTGCTTTATTCAAGGGTAAAATTACATTTTAAAAGTCACAAGCATCTCATTTCCACCATAATATTGTAATCTTGTTATTCAAGGTAATTCACAGACCTTGTTCTCAGCGCTTTTCACTGGAAACTACTTTCTACAAAATGTAACAAAAATAGAAACGGGTTAGTGTCAAGGACAATATATTTGAAGAGATGTTGCTTTAAATGTATATTTTCTGTGCTTTAAACGGGATAAATGAAATTTTCCTGTGTAACGCATTTTGAATTGGGTTTCAACAATAATTTTCTGCATACTTACCTACCACAAAGACTTTATGAATTGGGTGAACTGACCCTTTAATTGTTAACTTAACCATTGTACTGGAGGCTGTATTAGAAATTCTCACCAAATCTGCATGGCATCTTCTCTTTTAGGTAACCTTAGCTGCACCGTGACGTACTGTGTGTAGTTTTGTCTTTCAAAAGTTCGTATGACAAACCTATTGTCTAGTGTTTAATGTGAAAAGCTTAACAGTTAATGGTCTGTTGAAGAAAATGTCACTTAAATAAAACTAGCAAATCACTGTACCTATTTACATTGTAGGTATCCAGCTATAATCTTAAACTTTTAACTTCCTTTCCTTTCTTTTTTCTTCTGTTGACAGCTGTCATTGTTTTATATCTATGTGATATACAGGCTCTTAAGCTGTCTAAATTGATGTTTCTGCAGGATATCTACAATGTAAATCAGACTTTGTTTTACTTTGTACAGCGGGTGAGTGGTCGATGTTTGATTTACCCTCTTTTCTTTGTTAACTTCAGGTGGACAAACTGGAGGAGGCAGAAAGCCAAAGGAAAACTGAAGAGGAGGTGACAGAACCTCAGCCGATGGTGTTCGGTAGGTTTACAGGCAGCACCTCACATCAGCCCGAGGTGGTTGTGGAAAAGAGGAGGAAATTGCCTCCTGTTGTAAAAACAGCAAGACACTAATAGCAATATTTACCTACCTGTGCCCAGCTGTCCACACCCAGACATTATTTATCTGGTAAACCTTGGTGAAAAAATGACAGGTGATGTGAGAAGTTTCCATTAACCACATTTATCCTGACAGGACGAAGGTAATGGTATTGTAAAGTGTTTTTCCTGAAAATGTTAACAAGCCTGTTACCTTCTCTTAGTTACTTTTGTGAAACTGCACCATGTGATTTCATTTGTCTACACTGACCGAGGAGAAAATAACACAAGTGTCTCTTTTGCTACTTTGTTCCTTCATTTTTCTGCAGTTGCATCACCTTACAATGATATTTTACAATATTACAAATGTCTAGTTTGTCTGTAAGAAAGCAGGATTTGATGAAAATAAATATACATTGTATATATTTAAAAACTCTGCATTGATGACTGTATAACTAGTTAAGGACTGTGAGTTATGTGTTAGGTGCTAGATGTTGGGTTAATTACATTGTTGAGACCATTGTTAAGTCTAATTGTAGTTGTTATAGTGTATTAATTACATTTAATTTGAGATTTAGCAGTTTGATAAATTCTGAGACGTGTGTGTAACAAAGAGTTTATTGTTGTGCAAAAAAGCAACAACAGCAAATTTTTCTAACACTATGTGTCTGTGTGTGCTTTTGTCATCAGGCCAGCAGCTGATGTTGACTGCCTCTGCTGCCCCAGTGGCTCCCCAGCCAGCGTACCCAGGCTATGGCTATCCTGCAGCAGCAGCAGCAGCAGCAGCAGCAGCAGCAGGCTACACTGCACAGCCCACCGCCCCTGCGGGCTACCCTGCTCAGCCTGCTTATGGTTTCAGCATGTAGATCCCTGACTCTGTCTCTTCCACCCCTCTCCCCTACACACACTCACACACCTTGAACCTAAACCACACTGAACTGTGCTGCTCTGAATCTCAACTGGCCAAGTGATGGCACAGAGACCGCTGAAACTTAACTGGGCCTTTATCTCCCAGTAAGACTCCACCCACGATAACTGAAACTGCAATAGAAAACCATCATCTCTACTTTCTCCACACTCAAGGCTGTTGAACACTCCTATTACGTTATAATTGCATCACTGGCGTACACAGCATGAAGCCACCTCTCAGCTCCTGGAGGGATTTACACATTGATGACATTAGTGACACCAAACCACTCTGTCCTGTTGCTGTTCTTTGTAGACTTTACTAACCATTGAGCAGCTTTTTCCTTTACATTGTTTTATTTTTGACTAGATTCAGCACTGATAAAAAAAAAGAGACTTACTGGGCAGTGGAGGAACATATGTGTGTGTCTCCCCTCTCTCTAAAGCACTGCTACGGCCTTATATACTTTGAGAAAGTGGCAAAAAAGCAGGCTCATTTGTTCATGTTTAATTTCACTGTCTCACACTCTGATTAGAACGAGTTACTGTGCAATTGTTTTGCTTGTCCTTTCACAACAGGTACAAAGTGTTTGCTGTATACGGACTAAGAACACTTGTTTATGAGGTTACGGTATTGTCTGTATATGTGTGTGCGTGAGTGTGTGTGTGTGGCCTCTAAAGCCTTGGAGGGATACGTCACCAAACCAAGAGACACTCAGTGAAATTTCCACTCCTTTGCAGCAGAAACCCGTTTACTGGCCCAGAGCAGTTGACTTTTCAGACTCTTGAGGGGCATCTGGAGTTTCAGGATAGTTGTGTCAGAAACACGAATGAAAGAAAAAAGAAAGGAAATAATAAAAAAATGCTATATACTGTAGTCTGTGCATGTGCTGCCAAACTATATTGCTGCAACCAGGAGCACAATTTTCATGTTACACTCAAGTATATCAAGTATTACTAATGTTGTGTCAAAAACTAAGTGATGTTTAATGAATCTTTCTCACCCAGCTAACAGAAAACGTTGATGAAACTCAAACAGAGGAACAATAGCTCACATCCTGGTACCGGGTGGTTAAAAAATAATCATAATTGTACTGAAGACTGTATAATTTAAGATACATCAAAATACCTAATCAAAGAACTCAAATATTATGGAATACCGTATGTATTGTCTATAGTGTGTTGTTGTAGTCTTAAAAAGCATAATGATTTTTGTAAGAAAATGACAAAATGCAAAAACAGCAGATTAATAAATGGGAAAGTCTTGAGACAAGGCTGCTTAAAATAGCTTGGTTGATTGTTTATTTCCTGTGCTGTTGTACAATTCTGTCACGATACACCAGCAGTGTCCCACCACAGCTAAAACCTAAATTGAACATAAAAAGCAGTCCCTTTATTTAGTTATTTTCACATGCATGCAGAAAGAGGAACAAAGTTTACATGTTTTTTTTATTTTATTTCCTATTTATTTACAATAAGAAAGGTGGTTTCAGTCACAGTTTGTGTGTTTGTGTGTATATGTCAGGGGGTTGTGTGCGCAGTTTTATGTCCTCATGGTTTATAGCAGAGCTTTTCTGATGCACCCTTGTTTCCATCCTTTGCTGGACCCAGACTGAAAACAACTTCAGCGACTAAGCTGCCCAATCCCGATTGATGATTTATCTTTAAGGAAGCTGCCGCTCCTTTCTTCAGAAAGGGAGTAGTTCTCATATACATATTAAAGCTATGAGGAAAGAGGAGCTACTAGAGCAAATACTTCAGGTTCTTCTGGAAACAGATCAGATTCAATCATCACGCTGAGACATCAATACTGCCCCAGAGAGGGGAAAGAGGCTCCGCCACGCCCTTCTGCTGTTGTGTAAAAAGCGCGGCGGGTCCTCTGTCTGAAAAGCACCAGTGTGACACCCACTGACACATATCACACAACAGCCTCCGTGATTGTAAGCACAGTCGGTTTACGCGGAGATATCGCCACGAGGTTCCACGCGGCAGCAGGACTCTTTGTCCGCCCCTCCTTGCTTCCGGTTTGCTTTGCTCTCTTACGCGCTATTATCGTGATACAGCGCTCCCATGGTAACATACAACTGGTACTGGGTTATGTGGAAGGTCCCAACTTCCCAGACGGTGCTGGTATCCGCCCACAGTCAACACAGAGATCAGCTGGAGCCTTCGGACACACCAGGGATCAGCTGCATCCTGGAAAGCGCGTCACGCACAGCTGCCGCCCATGTGTTGCACACTCCAGTCTGCTTGAAAAACAGTTGCAAGCTACCTACTTGGAGATAAACCTCATTAGACCAAACGCTTTTGTAGATTTTTACAGTGTTTTCCGGCTACTATGCAGGGTAAAGGCACATTTATCAGCCCTTTTCCGAGACCGCGGTGTCTGGCGGCAGCGGCACCAGCGGGAAAAGCGAAATTAACTCACCCGGGAAAAGCGATCCTGGCAGGTAAGTTCATCATAATGTGGCACAGGGAAAAGTCCGAGGTGTTTTAAAATGTTGCTGCTTCTGGGAGTGACTGTGAATACAAAGTTTAATTGAACAGTGTTATTTATTTTAAACAATTTGTGCAAGCGCAGCGAAGCGAAGTAGGCGGAACAGTGGAATCGAGAAAACTGGGAAGAGAGAGCACAGCAGCACAACTCATGAAAACTTCCTCTGGTTACATTATAGGAATAAAGACAGTGAAGTTATTAGTCATAAAACACAATAAGGAAACTGTCTAGATATTTCCACGGGACTGTTTCCTGTATTTGAGACGGAGCATTCAGTAGCATTTTTTAATTTTTATTTTAGGATGTTTTGTGTTATTTTGATAAAGCTTATTGAGGCGTCTTTCTCAAATAGTTATTTTTTTGTTGTTTCTGACGTGTTGCTGTTTCCTAAACAGTCGATGAGTAAAATTGTTCTTCTGACGGAGCCACTCAATTGTTTGCCAACTTGCCCTCAAGTTGCGTCAATCGTTTAGTGTTGCAAACCGAGAAGGAAGCATTTATCTCTGCGTCTGTCATGTCATGTCTCACTGCTGCGCTGATGTGATGTTATCTGTCTAATCTAGCGATCGCCTCTAGTGCACTTCACATAATGCTGTTAGAGCAGAGAGATGCATGCAGCTGCACAGGGGACACGCTCCTGAGACGGTGCTCCGAGGTCAGTCCTGCAATGTTTGTGTGGCGATCAAAGCATCAAGCAGGTGGACTGAGAGGATGCACCGCAAGGAAATACCTTAATGCTCGCCCAGTTATGGTTTTTCCCGCTCACGTAACTGTGACCTTTGTGTTGTTTATTTTGCAGTAACGTTTTTTAACACAGTGACAGAGCCAGATATGGAATAAGTGGTTTACCATGTAGTCAGTCAAAATATTTTTTATTGAGTGATTAACAGCCTAAAACCCTCAAAATGATTTTAATACATACTGAGAGCAATGGGTTTGTTTTTTTTACTCAACAAATCACACCAGCATCATCATTATGACATTTCTGTTGATTAACTGATTGGTGTGTTACTACATTCATGCTGCTTTTAGCCATTTCTGTGAGTCACTGGTTTCTGCCCTCTCAGGCTCAGAGACCCCTGTGCTTCTCCTGCTGCTCTGCCTCCCTTCATACCCCTCGACCCCCCTCATGGCTGGGATATAGCAGCTCTAGTTGATGAAGAGTCTCTCTGAGGTGTTGCTGTAATAAGCCCACATGCTGATATTGGCAACACTCTGTTGATTTCTGCCCTTCACTCACCCAATGAATTCCTTTTGATTGTTTGTAAAATACTTGAGGACTGCAACTATCATTAGTTATTCTTCTGTTTTCTTGGTTAATTGATAGTTTTGATTATCAGATGTCAGAATATAGTAAATAAATGCCCATTATACCTTCCGTGCTTTAAATTGCACTTGGACAGAGAGAGAATACAGTGCAACATAAAGCAATTAAACCCAGGTAAACCCAGGTCTTCAACAATGCCCCAAATGTATTATTTAATGTAATTTTTTATAATTATCTGGCTGTCATGACAACATGTGTACTGTACTGTACTGTAGTGTAACAAATTGGTTAAAAACAGTAAACATTTATTGTGTTTTTCTTTTTATTTTACCAGCATCATCACCTCAACACTTCATTAAGCTGCAGGCTGAGTTAAACCTAAACACTGAAGTCAGGAATAGTCAGTATGTAATTTATTACTATGAAAACACTGTTGACTGAATCACTGATATTGTGGAGTGAGAGGCGGAGAACAGAATCTCCTCTCCTGACTTATGTCACCCTGTCAGTTGCTGGAAATGGAAGTGTGGTGAGTGGTGAGACCTTTCCCTTCCCCCATCAGACCCGTGCAGCTTGATTGACTGGATATGGCCCAGGATTGCATCCTGATGTCCTCACTGTGCCGTTTAGCTCATTTAAGCCTGTCTGTCCAGTTTTGCAACAGTAGCATTATTGCCTGTCCCAACTCCCTGCATCCTCCGACTCCTCCGGCTTCACTGTCAAGAAACCGTTGATTTATTGTCCTTGTCAATTGGTCCTTTCAATGGTTGAAATGAAAGCATGTCAGAGCAGCAGTGCCATGACTCAGCAATAGAAAAATGGTCTCTTGGAGTCTGACCCATCAGAAAACACATCTGATTGTGTACATAGTTTACTAATTCTTCTCCTTTAGCTATCCCATTTCATATTTTAAATAGCTTCTGGTGTTTTAAAATGTTAATTCTACTTTATTTATCTGTGGCTATGGTTGGTAGTTATGTTCGTGTTGAGAAAAAGAGTCACTTCTACACAGCCAAAGGCTCTAAGTAGACAAAGCAAGAAGCAGAAGGTCAAAGCTTAATGGGTTAGAGATAGACAGTAGCTGGGGAGGAGGAATGCACATCCTTAAGAGGCCTGTGAGCTCCTACTGCTCTCACTGGTTCGTTCTTCTCTCAGCAGCCACTAGTCATGAATGAGATTACAGAAGGAGAGTTTTATCTGCATGAGGCCCGAGGGTGATAAAGGTCTAAATGGGTCTCTGGTCCTGATTTGAAGGATGTTTTACATTCATACACCGAGTAGCTTTCATTTAAAGCCCTTCTGCCCAGAGGAGAGTAGAGTCAGAACAGTATAGACAGAGAGGAAAAGTTCCTTTTGATTTTGTGATAGATTGGATTTTCCACTGAGATGGGTTCGCTTTTTGTCACATTTACTGCTCCTCTTTTCCAAATTTCCCTCTCTACTTCAGCCTCAGGGCAGCCAGTTAGGTTTTCTGAGTGGCTGTCTCCTCTCAGGCTCAGAGGGCTCGTCAAACTGTGGCTTGCTCCCCATTTCCTCACGTCACAGGCGACGCACACAGTCCACTCCCATCCACTGTTCCTGCTGGTTACAGACCCGAGTACCAGGAGGAAGACAATAAATCACAGTGCACTCCTCCGTTCAGCCCCTAGCCTGTAAGCCTAACAGCTACATGCACTGTAATGAGTTTCTTTCTTGATGTTGGATATTTATTATAGGACTGAATATGTTTTACATATGTGTATGTATATGTCATTAATTCAACTGAGTTGTGTCCATGACAGCTGCAAACAGCTTCCAGATCACATATTTTCTCTAACATACCTTAAATAGGTATGTCAGAATGATTTTTCTGCCATCCTGTCAGCTCCTGGTTTTATTAATGCCAGAAATCAACATGAAAATACATGAAATTAATGAGACAAGTTGATCAAATTAATATTTATTTGCTATTTGTCAAAGTTAATGTAACCACAGCACGGTAATTAATTTTCAGAATTTAATTAGAAGGCTCTAATAGACTTGACTTTACTGAACGGCATTATCCCACAGTCCCTGAAAACTGAGTTATATGAGGAAGGGGATTCTGCAGTTGGGAGGGAAACTGCTAAATGTTCCACTATGTATGTCAGCTAGTCTCTAAGTATTGTTTACTCCTGGTAAGGTAGTGGTGGTTTTTACATGACCTGTGTATGGACACAGCCTGAAGAGAGTAAAGAAGCACAACCAAAACATTAAAGTTTCACACTGCAAGACCAAAACAATTTGTCAGGGAACCAATGGGAACAACATAGTCTCTGTGTTGATCAAAAAGCCCACTTTTTACAAACACACAGTTATGTAATGTGTTGTTAATGGAAAATATTAATAATAAAATAATAATACTTTAAAAACTGGGTGGGTAGAAGCTTTGACAGTGCAGTTTGTAAATAGAGATCATGCTTAAAAGCAGTTGACATTTCTTTGAATGTGGCAAACACAACTTTTAAAATGCTTTATTACACCAACATGTGACAAGGCAATGTGGGCAAAATCAAATACTGTATGAACAAATTTTACCAGATTGGTCGTCAGACAGGCAATTAATTAACACATTATGTAAAAAAATGTAATTAAACCATGAAAGCCCACTTTTTTTATCCTTCAGATCTAAATAGCCTGTCAGTCCACAACTGTCGACCTTCAAAACAACCTGTGTGTAGTTGTCTTGTTCATGTAAATCAGTTTGTGCTGCAGGGTTATAAGCGCTTACAACAGTTCCCATATAAATTAATCAACTTCCCTCCTGTAATTAAACACCAGTACAACAGTGTAACTTTGGGGAGAGTCATTCGGGACGGAGGAAGCCTAAAGACCAGACGTCAGATGAATAATTCTTTTCATGTTTTGCATGAGGCAAACAGAAATGTTATGGCACTATTAATAGGACACCTCATGTTTGTACATCAGTCCTCTGGCTGCATTCTCCATTTGGACTGAGGATATGGACATAATAACATCTTCCGTTCACACTCCAGAGAATCTAAATAAGGAACATCTGAATGAATAATTGATCAATTCTGCTGCAAAAGTGCTTATTAATTTCCTGACAAATACACACGAGCATGTATATTGGTTGTTTTGGATGAACCTGGG
This sequence comes from Helostoma temminkii, assembly GCA_900302695.1. Classification (NCBI taxonomy): domain Eukaryota; kingdom Metazoa; phylum Chordata; class Actinopteri; order Anabantiformes; family Helostomatidae; genus Helostoma; species Helostoma temminkii. The sequence continues at coordinate 64,528 of OMLM01021147.1, read as the reverse complement.
TGAAAATGCAATCACTGGAAAAGGAAAATTATTTTAGGTTTTACTGCAACTCTGCATAAAAAAGCAGCAGACTATAGCTGGGGCTATGCTGCCAATCAGAAGTGTTTATTTTGACGGAAACAGAGCTCCACATATGTTGAGAAGCTGCCACATTCAGAGATCATTCTTGATTGTCAGTTCTTCCTAAGAAAAAAGGATGTTTCATAGTGCACCAGATGTGTTGGGTCCTCATTAGAGTCATCAAACCAGGTAGAGCAGGATTACAGAAACTGTTCCTCCCTGACAGCTGGCTGCCTGCCTGCTCACCTGGCTTCCTCTGTGCCTCTCTGTACCACAAAGAAGTCTTGCATTCATGAACATGTGTGTGAATGTATATAAATGTGTTCTATGTTTTAAGTATGTGGATACTAGAGCTTAAAAAATATTAAATCAACAGCAAGTGAATCAGCAATATGAGCTGTGGCTCAATTCAGTTTGACGAGAAGTTATAAATTGACCTTGTGAGCTTGTTACCTGTAAGAGGTACAATTTATTTTATTGATCTGCTATTTAGCTTGTGGAAGTTTCAGTCTTTTAAGAGTCGACAGTAGGAGATGTACCATTCTTCTTTTCTGGCCCTGCATATCACTCGAATGCCATATCCATTTTTTATGTAATGGTAAGTGTCAAAGATCTATTTGGATGCATCGATTTTATGGCCCAGTGTGAAGAAGAGTAGTTTGGGAACCAAGCGAGAGGGAGGAAGGTGCTGCTGAGAGAAAAATTACAAACACTAGAAGAGAGCGAGCCTGTAAAGATAAAGATTAATGGCCTTCTTTGCTCTCGGGTGTCAACTGTAAACGTGCATGTTGGATTTAGGCTGCAAGATGGACTAAAAGACAAACAAGCTGCTCCTCCTCCACAGGAGCTGTGTGTCTGATGAGGATTGATCATGTGTTTGTGTCTGTTGAGTTGCATCCTCTGAGTGACTGCTGGTTGGTTTTCACATGCAAGTCTGTCTTGGCTGAAAAAAATGAATGAGGTTTATTCTTTCCTCTTTCCTGAGACACACTGAACCATTGATCCTGCATCAGGACGTTCATATAATTTCTGTCTCAGCTGATCAACATTTACTTACTGCTCCACAAGAATTAGACAATTACAGCTCTCTGACCTGGTGATTAAAGTTTCTGTGTTACCGTTTGTATGGCTTATGGATATTTATGGATTATATTGCTAAACAACTGTCTAGTTACTGATGTGGTGATATTAACTCCTCTGAATCAGGTTACAAATTAAAACTATGCTTTCTGAACTAAACGATTGCATAATATTAATTCAGACCAGAATTTGATAAAATGTTCAGAAAACATTATTGTTATTATTATTATTATTTGGTTTTTACGGTGTAATGCTGAGACACATTTTGTGTGTGAATTTGACCTTATCTTTAATTTAGTGTTTCAGAATCAATATTTTTGTTGCACTATAATCACATGGATATATGACAAATGAGTTTTTACTTAGTGCACTAAGTAAAAGCCATTGATTCTCCTGATGAAATCAACCGTACTCAGAGCGGAGGAGATGTAGACAAAGAAGAGCAGATAAAACAGGTTTTGGTGGGGGGGTTGTTCTTTTTTTGTTTGTTTGTTTTTGTTGTTAATTACAGGTACTAGTGAGTGTCCTCAGTGCAACCATATTGAAGACACATTCATAAAAAGTGAAAACTAAAGCATTGTTGGGTCAATATAGCATCTACACAACACTCTGTTTAACTGTTTAACTGGGCCAAGACCACATTTTTGTGCATTTATGTTTTCTAGTGTGTCACATTTTATTTAACTTAAATATCACTCATTAATCAACTAAATCATGAATTATTTTGGCAGATGGTAAGAAGAGACAGTGAATGTCTTCAAATCCAACACCGAGACAGAATTAGGTGAAAGCAGCACTGAGACTGCACTGATTTTCAAAGATTTCAATTAAAAAAAGTTATGTTTTGTGAAAAAATTAAGTTTGTAACTGCACAGAAATATCTACATTTAGAATAGATTTATATAGCCCCTAGACATTTTACTGTATGTAGTACATATAGGGATTATTTTTATGAAAGCTTCTGAGCATCTGTATATGTAAGTATAAGTTTTTAAATGCATATTAACATCTGAGTTCAACTTTCTCACAAAACTACTTTGTCAAATTAAGACACATCATGTGAATAAAGGACATTTTGGTCTTTGAATTTCACATTCATTGTGTCATTTGTCTGTTTGGGGGTGCATGTTTATATTTGTCTGTGTAAACACATGAAGTGAGCTTCTCCCTTGCACAGTGCACTCATGTGAGTGTGTGTGTCTGTGTTATTGAGTTAATGGAGGGTCTTGGCCTGGGTAATGGAGCCCCTCCCTGCAGGCTGGGCAGATAATTTAATTAATGTCAGCCCTCTCTTCATTCTCTCTTCTTCCCTTGTGACTCATCTCTGTTGTGCATTAGCTTTGCTTTTGGACTGTTGTCCTTATCTATTCATTGACTGTGCCAGGTTTCAAGCTGAACTACACAGCAGTCGCTCACACATTCATTGATTTTATTTCCCACCTTCTGTCTGGATTTTCCTCTCTGTAAACACATAATAAATATATGGAATATAAATTAGTCCAACATTGAAGGAGCAGCTAAATATCCTCATGCAACGTTGTCTTGTGTTGACTTTCTTTTCATTCCTCAGACAGCACTGCACTCACTGTATGGCAGGAACGTTTGATTCATCTTCATTTAGCTCGTTACTCTTCCTCCCTTGGCAGCAGTTCTTCTAATGTTTATGGAGAGAAAGTCATTGTGGAGCCACTGTAATGATCCATGACGTAATGGCACCTCCTTGTAATTCCTAAGGGGATGGGGTGTTGAATCAGGCTTGGAAAGGCTGCAGCCAGGCAGACGTGCTATGCTAAGTTTAGGCTAAATGTCAACAAAGATGCCTGACCACAGGGAAACTGTTTATTTACCTTTTTTTGGTTATAAACTGGTTGCAGTTCAATTTATATCTCTTCTTTTTGTTGTTCGTCTGCTGTGATTTTCTGTTCTTCAGGTGGAATTGCTGGTGGCATAGAGATCTGCATCACCTTCCCCACAGAGTACGTCAAGACACAGTTACAGCTGGATGAAAAGGCTAATCCACCAAAATACAGAGGAATAGGTGTGTATTACATAAGTGAGTTTTTTGTTGCAAATGCATTGAGCTTAACATAGGCTTCAATTTAAAATCAAGTATCTGCCAGCTCAGACACCCACCACATCTATCTATCTATCTATCTATCTATCTATCTATCTATCTATCTATCTATCTATCTATCTATCTATCTATCTATCTATCTATCTATCTATCTATCTATCTATCTAATGTATATTCTGGTCTTCATCCTGTCTCTCATCCTCTCACAGGAGCTCATTATGTTATTACCCATCATCCCCAGGTACATTTCGGAGTCTGGCAGGCTGTCACTGTGCTTATATGACTTAGAACAGACCACTGCACACATGAACACTCGCCATCCAAGCGTACCAGCGTACACACACATTATCTGTTAATGTTGGCTGGAGCTCTGAGGATTGGAGGCCTTACTAATGAGCTTTCAAGACAGCTGTTGCTCAGTTTTCTTGCTCAGTAGCGCATTTGGTTAGTTAGCACAAGATGGATTACTGAACTGTCTCCAGGGGTTGGAAGCAAGAGCAAAGAAAAACATCATGTTTTGGGGGAAATCAGTCTGTGTTTTAATTTAGCCATCACACAAACAACTAGGTTAGCAAAATGTGGTGTTGATGATAAAAAAGTGAAGGACTGGTGTTAGTGGCTGTATTCTTGTGTATAATCCTTATAAAGGTGTTTTAGTACTGAATTACTGTACACAGGGAAATAAATACAGTATATTCAGACATTTTAGACATTTTATAACTGTGTTTGTGTTCCTTCCCTCAGGTGACTGTGTGAAACAGACAGTACAGAGTCATGGAGTCAAAGGCCTTTACAGAGGACTGAGCTCATTGCTGTATGGATCTATACCCAAATCTGCAGTCAGGTACATGAAATAACTGAAATACACT
>OMLM01021147.1:1577-59079 GCA_900302695.1 Helostoma temminkii | reverse complement strand
AAAGAATGAAGTAAAACAAAGAATAAATCAGAATAATAGAAATTGAACCACAACAGAGAGATGCAGGAGGGAAGAGGATTCATTGCTGTTTTTTCCATTGACTGCAGCTTTCTTCAAGGGATTTGTAGAAAGTATTCTTTTCTTCCTTTCTCTTTCTCGTATCTTCCTTCCTCCCTTTATATTACTCCTTTCCTAACCACCTTTGTCCCCCAACCCCATTAACTGATTGCTTATTCACCATAATGCACCACGTCTCTGGGAGGGTTGTGATGGTGGTATAGGAGGGACACACAAAAGAGCTTTTGGCCTTTTCCTCCCCTTAACCTTTCATCCATATCTCCTATCGTCTGTCCAGCATACTTTATTTATTCTTCATCTCAATCCAGCTCTTTTCTCTTTGCTCCTCTTAACATCAGCAGAAATGACCTTATGAAAAGTCGAACTAATGAAGATTGGGCAGCACTCTGCTGTCCAGAATGAGTCATCTTACTGTGGATGTTGGCCAAAACATGATGTGAACGTTTAAGCAAGTGGAAGCTTCGTTCACTTGTTAAATGTGTGTGGGAGAATTGAGGAGTAAATTGGCAAAGGAGCAGGGTTGACAGTGGCATATTTCTCTCCAGCAGCTTTTAATGAATAGCATTTATTTCACTAGGTTAGTTATTAAGTTCCCTGCCGTTTCCATGCAGGCTAAGCAGGCTTTAGGGAAGTGCTCTTAATTTTTTTACTGTCTGTCTAAAGCTAAAAGCTGTTTACAGTCAGCAAGTGGTGTAAAGTAGATTTATTTTTATGTGTTTATTCTTGCTTGACAGTGGGAGTCAGTTAATTGTTTGGGGCCTGTCTTTCAAAAGGAACTGAATCTGTACGCAGGGAGGCACAGGAACAGATGTGTAAAGTTAATAAGCAGAGGAAATCTTTCATTAGAAAGGCAAAGAAAACTGAAGTCACATGAACCGAGTATATGTGATGAATTCTGTTAGACTTGTGACGATGCCAGGTAAAATGGTCAAGCAGACTAAGAAAAGACAAAGCATCCATCAAGAGCAAATGTCTGTCCTCCTCCACCCCTTTGCTAAATGCCCTGAGCAGCATCCTGTCCTTCACCACAATCCAATTCCATCTATAAATAACCTTTCTAGTTAAGGACCTGCTGGCACAACATTTTGTGATTGCAGAAATACATAAACCACACCTTGCTCTGTCTGGGCTGGCTTCCACGGCAGCTGATGCTGGTCGCCTTTCAGTTACTGCGACAAAAGAACTATTGGTCCAGCTTTAGTGAAGATGCATGCAGGACTATTAAATTAAAGCATTACGCACATTCTGAACTTTTAACTTATTCTCTGCACTAAAGAGTTTGAGCATCTGTGGTCCTTATTTGTACTCAGTCAAGCATTGACACAAAGCTAATTTCATGTTATTTGATCAAAGTGCTTTTCCCATAATCAAATTTCTGGTGATTATGGGATATTATCATATTAATGTATAAATGGCTGCAGAGTGGTTTAATATTAATAAAGAAACAAAATTTCCAGAACTTTCTATATTGCAAAAGGGAGATAATCTTGATAGGAAATTGTACCTTAAAGTTCATATGGATCTGCTTTTAAAATTACTGTTTATTTATGGTTGTGGTTGTCCACCATAAGGTTACCTGTCGCTGTGTGTATTTGCATAACGTCGTGCCTAATATACTTCCCTTCTCAGGTTTGGAGTCTTCGAGTTCCTCAGTAACCGTGCAAAGGATGAGTCTGGTCGACTAGACAGCACAAAAGGCCTGCTGTGTGGGCTCGGAGCCGGGGTGATGGAGGCTGTTTTAGTGGTCTGTCCCATGGAAACTGTCAAGGTATGTTCTAACCTACCTAATTGCTAATCCTTTAAAATTTATGATGATGAATTTTATTCCCCTACATGTCAGTGTACATCAAACTGCCAAGTTATGTATCTTATATCTGGATGTCTAGATGATCTGATATTGACTGGATAATTGTTTTTTTAAGACCTGACTTAAAATACTTAACATATTAAGAGTGTGACCATACACATTCCCTAAAATTGGCTTCAGATTAAGTCTCTTTGAAAGAGAGTCAGATAAACAATTGTTCTGTTTTCACAGTGCCTGTGTTCTTCGGTAATACTAAATCACTGTTTCTTTGAGAAGTGACAACCATCATGTTCTTTTTTTATCTCCCAAGGTTAAATTCATTCATGACCAGACTTCAACAAACCCCAGATACAAGGGATTCTTCCATGGAGTCAGAGAGATCGTCAGAGAACAAGGTAGTTTCACTGGATGTAATTCACCTGACATCTACTGGTCAGATGGGGCAGGGCAGCTGAAAACCTGATGGTGCAGTAATTAAAAAGTATTGCTGCACCTACACATTGCGATATTACTTATAGTGGAAAAAATGATCATATTAATTTTGGCTGAACAGGATTAAGAGGGACATACCAGGGCCTTACTGCCACAATCCTCAAACAAGGCTCCAACCAGGCTATTAGATTCTTTGTGATGACCTCTCTGAAGAACTGGTACAAAGGTCAGTGATATTTGAATATTATAGGGTGGAATGAGGAAGTGTTATGACATGAACATTGGTACATACTGCATAGTATTGATATAGTATAAAACTATTTTCTGACATCCAAAGTATTGCCAGAACATATGCAGGGTCTCACCAGACGTCCACCCTGCAAAGTAGATTTAAACTAGGGTTGATGTTGCAGTGAAGCATAAACCAGCTACTCACACTCACAGTTACCGACTCAGCTGTTACTGTATATCTCTTTACTAGGGGATAACCCCAACAAAGCTATTAACCCCTTGGTGACTGGTGTCTTTGGAGCCATAGCAGGAGCAGCCAGTGTCTTTGGAAACACTCCACTGGATGTCATCAAGACTCGAATGCAGGTATGTAATATAAAGGCTTTTTGTGTTTTGCTGGTGTCTTAATTTGAACTCACATCGTCTTGTTGTTTCCACCTGCTGATAATTTCTTTGTTTTACTTTCCAAAGGGTCTGGAAGCGCATAAATATAAAAGCACGCTAGACTGTGCTGTGAAGATCATGAGATACGAGGGCTTGTCAGCGTGAGTATGCCTCCACTTTAGTTGGATGTAGTTGGGCTTTGGTTTGACTTCACAGCAGATTTGTCATCTTTAATCACAATGAGCTTTATTTTCTTTCTAGTTCTGCATGGGAAATGCAAATTCAACATGTGTGTCTTTAAACAGCAAATGCTGAATATAAACTACATATATACTTTTTTACCTCATGCAATCATATCAAAATTTGAGCCAATCAATCATGTGTGTAGTTGTTAATGGTTTTTATAAAATATGCTTATAATATAATATAATAGAAAATTATGATTGGATAAAGATCAGATCTCAGTAAATCATTTTCGAAAACTGTAAGTGATACAGTATTTATATTCACTCCTCTCCGTCTCTGCTGTCTCTGTTTTTAGCTTCTACAAAGGGACAGTTCCTCGACTGGGACGTGTGTGTCTAGATGTAGCAATAGTTTTCATCATCTATGAGGAGGTGGTGAAGGTCCTAAATGCCGCCTGGAAGACGGACTAAGCTGCTATACACACAAACAGGGTGGTGGCATCTGTATTAAAAGACTTCTAATATATGTAGCTGAGGGAGTGAGACAGAGAGCTTAACTGAGATCTGTTGTCATATGCTTTGCTCATCTGTAGAGAAGAAAAAAGCTTGAAAAGAGGTTCAGTGTTGCCCACATCTGGACAGCTGGAGTGTGTTTAGAGCTTTAATGTTCAACATCAAGACACCTGATGAGATCAAGAAGAAAAGTAAAGTAGGATTAGAAGGATAGCCAGAAAACTGTGAAACAGATGCTTCATCGACATCATCAAATGTGAAACAATGGTCAATAACATGTTTCCTTCGTGACCTTCTTTGCAGACATTTCAGAACATGTTTAAGCTGTCTGTGTAAAACTGATTACAAATAAGGCAGGTGTGACAATTTTATGACAAAGAAATTTGTTGCTTTCTCTCTCCTCTAGTGCCTACAGGTTTTAAATCTGGAGGAGCCAGACTGCAGCTAGTAGTCCAGTTAACTGCAAGTAACTAAGCCATTAATAGACTTAGCATTTATAATATGCCACTTACTTTTATACTGTGTAGATTTTAATTAATGCTAACATTAGTCTAAAGTGGAATAGAATATGCGTATTTAATTTGTGTGCCAAATGCCAAGCCTGAAAGTGTGTTTAGAGTAAGAACATGCAAAAGTAGCCTAATGATCTTAACAAGAGAATACAAACGTTATTATGATGCATATTGTGACATATTTTGTAAATGTATTTATTCAGAAATGAATGTTGAATATCTAGGTGGTTGAGAGACTGTTTACTGTAAACTTGTGCCTCTTGTGTGTGCGGCAATTTTTTTTTTTATTAATCAGGTTTGGGTGTAAAGATGTTTTTAAGATATAAAAAAATGATGTTGTTATAATACAATATGCTGTAGTTCACTGTGAGTCTAAATGACACTGAATCATGCAGGTAAATTAACCTCAGACATTTGTTCCCCTAATTAAATGGAAGCGTAAATGTTCTTCACATCTAACATCATGTTTTTCTGGATGTTTATTTGTCTTCTGTTTCCATTAGGTGCAGTATTTTGTGTGTGATTCTCCCTAAAAACTGCTAAGCACATATATGTTCATTCACTCCTAACTTTAATATGTCATCTTTGATGAGGTGTTGCAACACTGCAAATGTCATCCAGTTTAAAAAAGCTGGGAATCACAATCTGCTCAAATTAGTTTCTACTCCTGTTCTTTTGGTGCCATGTTTCATTCAGGGTTTGTTTTTACACTTGTGCCTTTTGTTTGTGTATGTTGGAAAATGCTGCTTGACAAATATAATCACCTTCTAAACTATTTCATAATCTAGAAAGTTCAGAAATTTCTGTGGTGCACTCATGGTATTTTTATAATAACAGATGGCGTTGCTCATTTTGTCATCACTAGTGATGTGAAATCAGCCATAATGTATGTCTTACTGGAATGATTGTATGTAAACATTGATGGGATTTTCAAATTAATATTGAATTATTTTTTGTATTTTTCTGATTGGCTTAGAAAGTGCTTTTGTTGCATAATAACCAAGAGAAGATATTGTTATAGCAAATCAATATATTCCAAGCCTGTGTCTATGGGTGTGTATAGGCTATATAGGATGTGGCTACTTGTGCAATCTACCTGGTCCTCTTATGTTGTCTGTACTTAATGTAATGTCCTTTGTTGTAGGGGGACTTAAAGAGTAATTAAAATAATCATTTGGAACTTGAAACTTGCCATGTCGCTCTTTCGTGTGTTATTCTGCCCTTTTGGTTACAACACATCACACTGGAACAAACCACAGGGGGCTGGTGGGGGCGGAATCAAACAGGGAACTTATTGTTTCAGTTTTGGCTGATGCTCATGCAGGATGAATCAACTATCCACCTCTCTCTCTCAGGAATGCACAGTGCTCTGCAGAAGATAGGGGCACCACATAGTAGGTTCTGACCTGAGGACTGATGAGGCAGTAAGAACTGTGTACTAAAATACCATGTACTCAGAATGGGAGTTATGGTGAAGTACAAGGCGTCTTGTGCAGTTAAATATCAGTGTCTGTTGACTTGCACTGCATCAAGTGTTTTATGGTGTTTAGACTAGTCTCACTGTTATAATGAAACACTTGCCAGCTTAAGACTAAACAATACAGCAGTATGTTTAAATGCAGCCTTCAAAATGTCCTTATTGTTAAATAAACAACTCTATGTTATTCATTTTTTAAAAAGTATTTTAAATTTCATGTTTGTGGGACTCTTGTATTAGATTGCATTAATTTTAGAAATTAATTTACTGTATGATTATTGATGCGTTAATCAAAATACACTTGAAGCTGGTTAATGTGGAATCAAGGCTTTATGATATTCTATGTTTTTATGTTTAGCTGATATATCTATATTAATACATTACCATGACTTTATTTATTACTATTGTGAATGTACTAAGTAGCTGTTCACAAAAACTATGAAAAGTGGCGAAGTAAGAAGTACAATAGTGGGGTAGAATAAGGTAACATGAAATAGAAATAGAAAGTTCTTCAAAAAGAACAGCATTTAGTTATTTTCCACCACTGGTGCATGTGGAGGTGTCAGACAGAGGACATGGTACCATTCAGCACAGAATCAGTATCAGTTTTCCAGGAGAGAATCTGGAATGACAACATGAAATGTGAACTCAGTTACAGTACTGGGACTTTAATGTAGTCAAGGTTTTTAAACAGAAGAGGGAGCTGTTGCTCAAACACATCTGCTAATCTCTCTCTCACAGACACACACACACATACAGTGATGAGAGAGGACTCTTCATGTTTGTACAATAGGGCTTTATGAGGAGGGTCAAACTGCCCTTCATCCTAACATCATCACTTCCTCCCCCTCCTGTCAGCTCTGCTGCACAGATGATTGATCCAAAATTGCCTAAAATCTTTCAGCGTCTTCAGCATCAACCACACAGCAAATCAGGTTCAGTTCTTTGAACTCAAGAAACTAAAAGTGAAGTTGTCATGTAGTTCTGAGAGTAGTCCAGCTGTAGCTGACTTTGTAGCTCCACTATCTTTTATTTTGATCATTATACAAGTACTTAGAAGTGAACACGCAGCTAAAGTTTCATACATTCATAGGTTTTTCAAGTTCAGTGGTTTCCAAATGCTTTAGCTTATGACAGCTTAAGATGAAGCAATGCCTTATTGTGACCTCATATTTTTTTACCTCTCTGGTGCATTATGTGGAAGCTATTTAAAAAATACATTGGAAATATCTCCCTGTGATTTAAATAGTTGTCAGTGACCTGAATAGTTTCAACTGTCCAGAATTTCACTTCACTTTACATTTCACTTCAACAATATAGAAAAAAGTCACAGAAAAAAAAACATTTTACGAAAGAACTGAGGTGTCAGAGCTGCTCTACATATCTATATCTATATCTATATCTATATCTACATCTATATCAACTGTATATCACACTATCACATAGCTATTGTTAGTTGTTGCGCAGTCCAGCTTCCTACTGCGAACTCAGATCCTCAGATCTCAGAAGATTAAAAAAACAGAAATAAGACCAGCGGACACTTCGATGAATGCAGCAAACTGTGAATATAGAATATAGTACAAATATATTGCTTATATACTATAATATAAATATATGTACAGTATTTTTGAAGTTTAATTTCCAATAATTTTACTTTTCTCTACCAGTAATTATGGCTCTCTCCTCTCTCTTATGGCTTTCTGCTCCTGATGAGCTTTTACAGTAACCCCCATTGCTCAGTTCCTCCATTCACTCAGAGCAAGTGAAGGGTGAGTAATGTTATTGTTCTCCAGGCGTTCTCTCAAAAGAGCGGGTGCTCTTACTCCTACAGGGTTGAGATCATTTTGTGCCTTAAACTCTTCGCATTCCTCAGTGGCCACAGACCAAATGTTATTTTCATGTAAACTTCCCTTCTATTTATTGATTCATGATGTGAATGCACCTCTGTCCGTGGTGCTGAATTTGATCGTCTGATTGGGAGCTAAAACTGATCTGGCTGATTTTACATGTTTTATATATACCATTTACACATTGTAGAAGAGATCACATGAAATGCTCTCTCTATATATAATTTGTATTTTTCTTTGAAATTTCTTTTTGTTTGTTTTCCCTCATTCAGGGATTATTTGGTAAGTGTAAGTCTTCCTGATTTTCATTCCACTTGTATCTTGGCAGCAGCAGTAGTTCATCACATTCTTTCCAGGGCATCTTGTAAGAGTACTTAGGTTTTTTTTTTTTACATGTTGTGTAAGCCAGAGCAAAGAGAGGGAGAGAAAGGCTGTTACTTTACGTTCTTTCCAGAACAGAAGCTTTAAGGGGCGGTGTCGACGTACTAACAGAGAGGAGCTGTTGCGCACACAGGTCCCACTTTTACGCATCGGTTGTTCTTGTTCTTGTCAATGCCGAAGTTACCTCGTTTTTTCATTTTATAGGACCATGTTGTATTTGGATTGTATATAGAAAATACCATCTGTGTCTACCTAAGATAAATCTATTTTAAGCGCAATTCAAAGTGAAACATACACCAGCGGAGCGTTGAGCCGAGAAGAGTTTCCGTCATGGGCGCGCAAGGATGGAGCTCAGCGCGCCTCGGGTTTGTCGTTTGTGGATATTTAGCGTTTTTCTGCGGGGACTTAGTTCCACGGGCTGAAGCTGGCTGCAGGGAGCGGGAGAGTCCAAACTGCTGCACCGGACGGAATAATGAATGTTTTGAGTTCACCAGGAGAAAAACTGTGTGCTACTGTGATGCATACTGTCAAAAAACCGGAGACTGCTGCGAGGACTATCAACATGTGTGCCAAGTATCTGGTGAGTTGCTTGTTCTCATCACATTTCGTGATGCTTTTGAAGACTTGGATGAACCTCTCGTTTTTGAAATCTCAGTATTTGGGTATAATGAATACTGTAAGTTCCAGCTGTGCCCTTCCCCTGTTGTTTATCGCGTCCGGTTTTCAACCAGAGATGGCTGACCCCGAGGTGACATGGAGACAGTGAGACATACTACATGTAGCTGTCTCCACTGCACCCACTGTGCCTGTTTGTTTGAAGTGACCAGTAGAGGAGACAATTTGTAGAGAGGTCTTGGAAGAATATCTTGTGTCTTCATGGTGTATTTTCCAACAGCAGCTTGTATGTAGGTGTTTGTAGGTTTGTAGAGTTGACCCTTGACCTTCACATCAAAGTTTTGAATTGCACAACCTTACCATTGAGTGGGAAAAATGACAGTTTGAAGGAGTAGAGTATTGTTTTACTTAACAAAGAAACAGTAAAGTGCGTCAGAAGATTAAAGGTCAGTTACTCACCGAAATATTAAATGTGGGTTTAGGCAACTTCCTTCCTCATCATACTGGTTAGTGCTATATAAGGACATGATCCTGGGGACAGACTGCCAAAGATGGACTGGATTACTGTAGAGCTGTGGCTGAGTTGTGACAGACAAGAAACACTCTGACTTGTAACTGAGACAGCTCTTGTTGAATCATCTCAAGTTCACGAGGATTCATTATCTGTGTACAGATACACTCATGTGCCCCTTGTCTTAAGTGCACACTAACAATCACCTGTAGGGACAATCCTCAGAGTCAAAGTGCACTTAAAATACTGAAACAATCCCACTGCTTGGGTACATTTAGTGTATTCATAGCAAACCTTCACTTGTGCACTGTGCCTGTGCTGTGACAGGCTGCCTCATGCAGATTTGAGTCAAACACTTGTGTGTAGAAACATGATGGAGGCAGAAACAAACCGCATTAGTCCTCAGTGTTTACTGCTGTTAATCTGTTTAACTGTAGTATGTTATTTTACTGTAGTTAGGAGCCATACTCGATGTTTGCACCTTTCACCTGTTTGTTTAAATACATGTATACGTAATATTACAACTAGACTTTTGTAGTTTATAGTTAGTACGTGTTTGAATACATTTCTACAACTTTAATCCCTAATTTCTGTTAAATGCTATAACTGTAAACCCCTTTGCTACAGATTTGTGATGTTGGATTAGATAAATAAAATGAACTTGACTGCTCAAGATCTCATTAAGCATCATTAATGCTTTTATTTTGGTCAAGAAGGTTATCATGTGGTCACATATCGATTATTCGATCTACATTTTCAACAGCATTACGTTAAATGGTGGAAACATTCGGTTGTAATATAAATTCAGTTCAGAACTTTAAATGTTAAAAAAATCTGTGCAGGAACTCTATAACACTGTGATGATCTAACAGTGTCACATTAAATTGAAATGTATATAATACTCAAAGTTCTTAGGGCTTTTCAGTTCACATCAATAAGTTAGGTGTGGCTATTAGCGACTAAAGGTAGAGTAACCACATATCGGAAGAAATACTTCAGACTGAAATTAGTGTTTTTACATACTAATGTGTCAAAAGCAGAGACGCCATTTATTTATCCAGCTGAATTGGATCACTTGATCAATTAAATGTGTCTGCCAAGCTTAAACTAAAAACTAAAAGCACAGGAAAGCACCTCACATCATCACAGCAGCTGGTTCCTCATGGATCAGCTAATGACTGCCATGTGCACTGGACTTGTGTCCCTCTGATGTTACAAAGTACAGACAAAAGAGACAAGTGCCATATTATTATGTGATTGAAGTTGACAATGTTATTTCCGATGTACTGTACATGGTTACTGTAAATCAGGAAACAAGAATATTCATGTGTCAAGTTGTACAATGACTTTCAGTTCAGAAAGTAGCTGTCATCAGTTATTGAAATACTACTTTTAAAATACTCAATCAATTTGCAGTCTTATATGACTGAACATGTGATTGATGTCAACTTGGCCATGATCTTTGAACACTGTATGCATCAGTGAGCTCTGAGTGATGCTGAAAAACACCACGACTTCCTTCCTGGGCAACCTGAGCATGTTTACAGTATAAACACAGCATACAGCTTGTGGCTTGACTCAATCCCACTAAAGCGCCGCAGTATTTTCACGCCAACATTACGCTCAGACTTTATCTGATCCTGATCATGCAGCTCTGTAACACATCAAGGAGACTGTCTGTGTACTGTCTGTCACAGTCTGTAATTAACGTGTGTCAGCTGTAGCCTGGCAAAGAGCTTGGAGTGGGTGACATCAGAGGAGAGACAGAGAGTGCAGCAGGCTGCTTGCACCGCTTGGACACTTAAAACTCTTCAGAGCATGATAGTGTGCTCTCCAGAGATGTTGTTCAAATGAAGTCTTTGGCAGGAGTCTGTATTGTGTGTAAACAGTGTGGAGGCTGTTCCTGTGCATGGCAATAGACACAAGTCAGATTTTATTGTGCTGTTAAGAGCTCTGAGGCATTAAATGAAAACAAGTGAAGTCTTTGGTGGAATGTTCTCAGCCTATTTTATTTTACACATTATAATCAATCAAGGCCTAGTAGACATGTCCTTGAATTTAAGTCATAATAATTAAGCAAAGACATAAATTCCTGCAGATGACTGATATATATTGTATTTCTGTGAAACAGCAGTCTAAATTCTTCTGCGCCTGACTGGCTGAATTCTTGTGTTAAAAAATTTACATGTTTTAAAACAGGAAAATGTGTGCATTTGTTAAGACAACAGATTTCAGCAGAGCAACCTTGTCAAATAAAAAATCTAATGCCAACTTAAGATGACACTTCTCTTGAGGTAGGTTTTCAGCGAGGCACTCTGAAAATATAGGAAAACTACATTTTGGAGCAGAAATGTAGGGGGAGGCAGGTTAACTTACCACAAACAAATGATGTTTAATGTTAGAACTCCCAGTGGGGAGTTGCCTCCTGTTGTAGGAGTACTTTCACATCCATTTCCGTTTTACAGCAAGTCTCTAATTGCTCTTACCTCTTCATATCTATCTAGGAGATCTAGAAATCAAACTGACCCGCAGGAGGATAGGGGGCAGCTCCTATCCTCTCCTACCATGGAGTCTGGTAGTCCTCAATTTAACTGGAAGACATACTGCAGCCACTGCCTCCAACACACTAGAGGAGTGCTCATCATCCATCTGTCTCTCCTGCAGGCACCTCAGCTTCTCTTCCTTTCCTCTGGGGCGCTGTATTGTGTCATACCATGATGTTTGCTTTTTTCCACTACTTTCACTCCTTTTCTTTCTTTCTTGCTTCCCCCATGTTCTGTCTCTTTCATTCCTTTGAGTTGGTAATGTCAGCTATTAGTTGTGTACTTGTAGTCATGTAGTTGTAGATGTTTCTCCTGGTACCCACTAACTGTATGGGCTGGAATGGTTCCATCTGGTCATAAATGTCGTACTCCGTTTTGAATTGAACTATGTCAGCATTTATCACATGTATTGCCTCTAAAATCATGGCCGATCTCATCATCACAGAAGTTTAACCATACTGACTTTTCTTGTAGCTCCAGTGTAAGGTTGATGTTTGTACTGCTGGATTGATTAGCATGAAACGTAGTTCACTCACCTCTCAGCATAAAATGTAATCACAGCAGTTTTAACTTGCCTCATTTAAATCACCTCTGCTGGATTTTCTTTTAATTCACACATGTCAACATGTCAACATGTCAACATGCTTAACTAAAAGTTGAATGCAATGCTATGGAGAGCATGTTACCAGTCTAGCATTAGCTCTTAGCTTCATGCACAGTGCTGTAGACCGTTAATATTGCCACAGAGGGCTTTTTGATTATTTCCTTATTGGTCTCATTTACGATACTAATGAGGGATTCTCTGTCCATAGTTTTTTCAAATCAGGTTTTGCCACCATCAGATTGTTCATTAGATAAAATTTGAACCCATAATAAGTGAAAAAATGTCTCTATTAAATAATTTTTATATTGAATCTACGTACCCTTTGTCGTTGCTTTCATTGCTCAAGTTCAATTTGTATTTGACTGATGTCTTAGCAGGTGAACCTTCCAGTGTCAACTGCTTCTTTTTTATGTGGCCTTGTCTTTTATGTTGCTTTATAGTTGTAAGAAAATCTAGTCAGTAATCAGAATTCGTATATCAGGTTTGTTTATCATGTCTGTTGTTATAATCCTGAAGTTTTAGTAAGGTGTTTGGAGTCCGTGAAAGCAAAGCAAACAGTTCCTGCAATTTTAACCGGGAATCCATCAGCTGTGTTTGTAATGAATCCTTTTAATGAGTTGCTTTGTTTGGCTCCTTGTTTTGAGGTGTCTACAGGAAACATTTATGTTCTAACTTGTTATTAGGGCTCAGTCCTGTGTCCTCCACCTCTTTTAACAGGCTTATGGTTCTGTCTTGTGTTGCCACACATTACAAGGCTTGTCTGATGGAGCCTGCACGGGAGGGTGAGTGTGGAGGTTTTGAGGTGTCGATGGCATCTGGGTCCCATCAGAGAGGAGGTGGGGGTAGATGCAGTGTAAAAAGGAGGACCAAAAAAGAGGAGACAGATGGGGGAGAAAGAACGAGGAACAATACGAGACAAAGTGATAAAGGGACACGTAGTGAAAGCAAATTGGGCAGGCAGGTCTGATGGTTCTTTTGTTAAGAAACCCTAAAATGGAAGCTGAATTAAGAAAGAGTGAAAGAAAAAGCAAAGAAATGCTGAAAAGGAAGATAGCACACCATTATTTTGCTGTAACATGTCTGACTGGGCATTGGCTCACAAGTCAGAAGATAAAAGTGCTGATGTTGGATACACATTCATTTAGTTTGGTTCAGTTAGTGGTGTCTGTCTGAAGCTCTGCCAACTGCCAGGAGAATTAGGCATACTGATACAAGATACGCATTTTGAAATGGTTCAAGCACAGGGTAAAGCACCCTGACTACACCTATCATGCTTTCAAGGCCCTGAAAACTTGGCATCAAATTTTTGTGTTATTGTTGCAGCTATCATTTTGATTCATATTTGGCTAAATCCTAAATTGTGCTCAGTAATATTTCAAACCAAAGGAAAAATAGGAAAAAAACAAACACAGACATTTTTCTTATATTCATGTAGGCTACTGTCATTCATATTACAGAACATACTGAGAAACTTCATATTCAGTTTTCCAGATTCTATAGCTGATATATTTTTCTCACCTCTCCTTTTTTAAATATTACGTAAATAGTAGTAAGTTTACATTAACTGTGTGGGTCAGGCTGTGTCAGACTGTCAGCAGGGTTGTCATGTGGGTAGTGGGACTGTTGCCCTGCTGGTACCAGAAAGACGGTTGGGGACCACCACAGCTTTGTAATTACCTTCTGACCTCTTGTGGTTTGGGGTCAACAGGCTGAGGCTTCCACACTGTGGCCTTAGTCCTGTTTGTGTGTAAGGTGGTGTCAGTCAGGGGGAAGTAGCTCAGTTTCATTACACACCCTCTGCAGGGATGACCTAAGCGTTTTTCTCACTACCACAAAGAAAAACAACAAGCAACATAAGAAAAACTTTCCTGCGAACGTCAGGGGATGTCAAGGAGGGAAGGAAAGGCGAGGACCATCACGTTAAGGATAAGAGTAGGAGGAAGAGGAGAGAAGGAAGTTGATATGTTTGTAGCATCTGATACTTTTAAAAACGTCATGTCAATCTACACAGGGAAATGTGTTTTTTAGGGCGATGACTGAGGGTGGAACACGTCCAAATGGGTGGGTTTATCTGAGAGAAATTGTTTTTGATGTGAATGTGTGTGTGTGTGTGAGAGAGGGACAGTGAGTGGCGAGCTGGGAAAGGCGAGTGTCAGGTGGGCAGCACTAATGTGCAGGAATGCAGAGATTCCACAGTGGCTTTGTGGATTGGCTGTGTCACTGAGACAGCCACCCCCACCCCCCCGAAACCCCAACAGGACCATGGGAATTAACCGAACAGGCGGCATCTTAAAAGCTCTCACTTGTTCTTTTTCTCTTGTTCACACACACACATACACGTAGTATTGTACTGTGGCGTGAGTGTGTATTATAAAGACACAGTGAAGTAGATTGGATGGCAAGAGAGGATTAGATTCAGCTAT
Source organism: Helostoma temminkii (assembly GCA_900302695.1). Classification (NCBI taxonomy): domain Eukaryota; kingdom Metazoa; phylum Chordata; class Actinopteri; order Anabantiformes; family Helostomatidae; genus Helostoma; species Helostoma temminkii. The sequence goes on along the minus strand of OMLM01021147.1, from coordinate 44,536 downwards.
GGTGTATTTATATTCGCCCTTTCGATTTCACCAAGAACTTCAAGCTGTCTAGACTTGCTTTGTTTGTTTTTTATTTATTTAAAAAAATCTAAAGCTCTTCACAAGTATTCATGTGGAACATTTTGGGATTTATTACCCTGTGTTTGAACATTTGAGTATCTCTCCTTCTTTGTTTAAGCATTTAGCAATTGTGCACTTCCTCCCTAAAACAAGACTGTTAAATGTCTATTAAATCTTTGTGTTGGATGAGGCTTGATTACTGCTGGAGACTCTTGCCTTTCATCAGAACAGCGATCTAACTAATCCAGCTTCCTCTTAGCCTGATTGCTGCTGCTGCTGCTGCTGCTGCTGTGTTTATGTGGTATTGTAGTTGTGTGTGTGTGTGTGTTTAATTGTGGGTTAGGGGGAAATCGACGAGAACAGGATGCAAAATTAGTCCCTTATTTAAATGGTTCCCATAAATATGACCTGGGTCGCAGACTTCCTGAGTTTAGTGTTTGGCTGATGTGACATTAGACGGTGGTAATGAGCCAGTTACTCGTTTGCCACCCACCAGAATGACTCAGAGCTGTGTTAATGTCCATGTGTTTCAGCTCACACTTAGGGCAAAATGTAAAACTACATCTAAGTTAGTGATTTATTTATTCTTCAGGATTTAGCTGCTTCATCAGCAGCTTCAGAGAGCATGTCAGAATGTAATAAAAATATTTGTGTGTTCTGCCTTTGTGTCCTTAAATCTTTTTCAATTGAAATTCTTTGTAACTTCCCAAAATGTACTCACCGACAAAACCCAAAGGAACCAAACACAACTTTGACACAACTGCCTTTGTGGATTTCACATTCTTCAATATCATTTCCTAAGTGGATTTTTTGGTCTTCCATGCTTCTCTTGTTGTTTATCAAAAACCATCAGTTGATCTCTGTATCTTCCTGTTTTCCTAGCAGCCATTGATTGTGTGGTGGGGACATGGGGTCCATGGTCATCATGCACTTCTCCATGTGGAGTTGGCAGCAAAGAAAGGAGTCGCCAAGTAACTGTTCCCCCAAGAAATGGAGGCACACCCTGTCCTGACCTCAAACAGCGCCGTGGATGCTTTGGAAACAACGCCATATGCAACACTGCAAAAGGTGCGAACTTGACCTTTTGTATGTGCCCCAGTGTGTGCATATATGCATATACACACACTAATGCTCCAATCTGTGTAAATATTCGTTTGGCGTTTCAGTATTCTCTGGGGTAAATCTTGTTAACAATTTTACTGTAAGCAACACATTTTCTAACATCTAACAGTTAACATCTGTTATGGTCTTATCTCCAGCTGCACTATTTCAAACTCCACAGTTATGCACTTTGCTGTTGCAATAAAACGCTAGAACACAGATAAACAGTCTTCCAAGAAAAAAAAATCCAAGGAAACTGAGAACAACCGTGTAACAGTAATTTTAGTAATTCATCCCATTGACTCATTTTGTGTTTCTGTTATCTGAAAATACACTCTTCAATCAACACAGTAGACATATCCAACATTATTGTTACCTTTTCTTATTTCCACATTTCCATTTACCCAACTGACTTGCAGAGGTGGCAAAGATCCTGCCTGATTCATTCAAGAGGAACTTTAAGGACCCTTGGAGACGACCACACATGCTGATGAAGGAGGAGAAGGCCAGGTAAGGCCTTTATTATCAGAATGCAAACAAACACACAGGACCGCTCACTACTGGTCCAGCCAGCCCACTGTGTTTTCCTCTGTAGAGCTGGCTGTCACGTGCAGATCATACATAGAGGGCGTAATTACTACTGATCTGTGTGGACTGTTGAATGATCATGTGTCTATACTGAGGTTGAGATTTTGTGGTTTGGCTTGCCAGACCTTCAATTCCATTACTCCATTTGACAAGCTCAGTATTTCAAAATTATAATTTATTGTATCATTGTAAAAGCACATGCTTGTGGCTGTAATTATAATTGGCTAAAATGTTCAGATGTTAGTAATTCATTCTGGCATGAACCGTTTTGGTTCCAACTTGGCTGCATTTCACTTTTTCTGATAAAACTGGATATTGTTCCAGGTTAATATCAGTTTTTCTTTGGTGTTTCCAAAGAAACGTTTGCTCTGAAAGATTAGAAAGCACATATCAAGGCCAAGGTTACCATAGCATGCAAAGCTTTGAAATTGCTTTGACTGTTTAAAAGGAACAGTATCCTTGAATATTAGCTTCATGACCTAACCTTTGCAGATAAGGCAATCATAATCCATGTGAAAGGTAAACCCTTCCCACACAGATGTCATGTGTCGTCTAAGCTGATTGCAGATGTTTTCAGAACTGAAAAAAATTAGAGACCAGGGAATAAATCATGGCTGGTTTCCTGACAGCCCACAGCCTCTCACACTGATTAAAATGGACATTGGATATCTTTGTTGTGACTGAAATATAAAGCATCAGGGGTTTGGAAGCACATTATTCATTAATGTGAGCCATTCATGGATGACACAGGGCCAGCGTAACTGGATGATTTCACACAGACATCTGGTGCATTGATAGCTCCCTGATGTTGTTGTGGTCTACAAATCAAAGTGTTGAAATGACACGAAATGACGTTTAATAGTTGCCATTGGATTTGTAGATATAACTGCAAAATTTAAAAAATCGGAATGAGTAATATTTCACAACATTTTGTAATAGTCAGAGGCTATCCTTGCTGTTGCTGTACTTTACTATGCTGTTCTTGTTTTGCTCATAGAGGAAGGTTGAACCTGTGTTAATATCTAAAGATAGATACAGCGTGTTATGTTATGTATGTTTTATAGTACATTATGTATAGTGGCATGGAGTCTATGGACAGGAATGTATGTATTTTAAAGTTAGGCATCGTAGCATTAACATGTTCAACCCTATTTATTCAGGTTTATTCAGTTTATAATTCTTTTCTTTTCTTTTTAATTCATATTTTATTTACAGTTGCCTTTTGACAAAGCCTTCTTCATATTTCAACATTAGATACACAAACTCTTCAAATCAGACTTCAATATTAATTACACAACCTTCAGGAATCATTCTGAAAAACATTGTTTGACAAAAGAATGTTCCAGCAAACTGAATCATAGACAAAATAAATAGCTCCTGCCAGAGAACACGGTGATCAGAAAAACAAGACTGTATTATGGTTTCTAGTGTACAGTCTGTGCCGTGTTGATATTAGGATTCTGCAGGTGATTGTGACACTACTGAATCACCGTCTAATTGAGTAAGTCTCTTTTCAGCAATTGTAGGTTGCCTTTGTGTGGTTATACCTGTGATCAAGTGCAGCTTGCTGGGTTGGATCACCGACTGGCTTTTATCACTCAAGCCAAGCTGGATTGAGAACAGGGAAGAGGAAGGAGGCCTCTGTTAGAGTGCATGGACTTGGTCTATGCCACTATCTGAGTCTTCATATGAATATGTTGTAATGAATGACTGAAGAGTCCAAAGCTCAATCCAAAGACAAAAATAATACATGATGAGCTCTTGGCTACAGAACTGTGTGAGCAGCACCTGTAGTACTCACAGAATTACATCTATAGGTTTTTGAGCCTTTTTCACACTCATATTTTTGTAAGATTTAAGAAACAAACTTTTCACATGTGTCTTTTTTCTCTCTGTGCTTACAGTTACTGTGTGTACTTGCGGGTGAAACAAGCCAGCGCAGCGTGTAAACTTAAACTGTGGAGTGCTCAGTTGGTGAGAGAGAGGCTGGTCTGTGCAGAGTGTCAGAGTGACGCCATGTCAAAATCAGACAGGTGTGGAGGTGATGGCATAGAGAGCACCAGGTAAATCAAACAGAAAACTAAAATAAAATAAATAAATAAAAAAGATACATTACAATTTAAATACTCTTAAAAAAGTATTTACATGCCAGATATGATCCTTTTATTTCTAGAACATTTTGGGCAGCAGCTTCAGTCCCAGGCTGCCATGGTTCCTGGGTTCGAGAGTTTTCTTCAGATGGTTGCCGGTGTCCTTCCTACTCTATGCTCTTTGTGTGAGGCAACATAAAAGCTCCAAACATCTGTACGTAGGGACAAGATTTCCCTCAACGCCTCTTTCTAACTGTGGACAAGCCCTGCCAGCCAAGTCAGACCCATCCAGTCCAGATTACTGAATGGGTAACTCAAGGAGATCAGCAACATCCTGCCACTTTTTTTCTTTCACCACATACTCTGTACTGTATACACTATTACTAAGCACACTGAATTTCTTACATTTACCAGATTTTAAAGCCACATTATGTACTTTTTCTCCTCCAAAGCTTCTACATGCCTTTTTACCTCTAAATCTTTGCTATCTACCTCCACCAATGCAAGTGCATTTGTTTATGCATAATGTATAAATATACAAATATATTATTTTGCTTTATACATTTTCTACTTTTGATCGTTTATGTGAAATGGATACGTCTATATAGCTACACTTGTTGAATCAAACAGTTAAAACACCAAACAGCAGTTGCTGCATGCAGTTTAAGCCCCAGCCCAAAGGGTTCACCTGCAGGTTGGAAACGCTAAAACTGGTTCATCTAAGTGTCTTTTGTGAGAATTCTTCAGTCAATATATCTGTGTTTCAAGGTTTTGGCCCTATCAATATTTCTTTTCAACAAAATATGTATACCAGCAAGTCAAGTTGAATATCAGGTATTGATTCTCAGGTGCTCAGGTTTGTCTTGTCTCCCATCAGGCTTCCTCTTTAATGTCTGCCTCTTCTGATGGTCAGTCACTGATGTTTTTAGTCATTGAGCATCAGTCCCAGTTTATCTGAAACCAGTCCCATCTGTTTAGAGGAAAAAGAGCCATTTCAGAGAATTTCACTGTAGTGTCCAAACCTAAACAAAATGCTTCATAATGTTTTCTCTCACTCCCTGCCCCTGCTCAGAAATCCTGTAACATTCACAAGGGAGTATATTCTAGCGAAGTATCGTCCAGTATAACTACCACATAAAACATGTTACTCCCATTGTAGTAATTAACAGAATCTACCCCAGCACTCCCTACTGCCCCTTGACCTGCACTTGTTTTTCTCCTCTTGTTGTCTCTACTGTGATGTTTTCTATTCAAAGTATTGTCAGATTAACCCAGCATTAATGTTTTATAATAAAAACAGGTGTCTGTCACCTGGCTCAGTATGCCATCCCACATCACTTGTACTTTTGGTTTAAGAAGAGGACAAATTTAGTACCAGTAAAGGGTTTTCCTCTCTGGAAAGCTGTGATTTTCTCTTTCTCCCCCATGTCTGTGTCTGTCTGTGTGTTTATTTATTATAAAACAAGTGGTGATTTTATTAGTGCAGCACAGCATACTCTGTACACTGTCCATTAGTGAAAATAAACAGTTACACTGTCATTTTTTACCTCTCTTGTCATCATTTTTCTAAAGTGGATATTTTCATTGCTAGTTCCATTTGCATTTCTAGCATTTTCCTCTGCATGTACAACAAAGTTCTGTACATCCATGAATTTCACCAGTGTTTACATGCAGCATGTACTCATGAAAATATTTTTGTTGCATTCTTAACATTTTTACCCGTGGGATGACGAAAAGCAAAATGACAACTAATGTGTATAATTATGTGTTTCAGCTGCGTTCTCCTGTAATATGGGGTTTGTCTTTATGATGTAACTTCCAAATATGATGGATATGCTGTAATTCTAAAGGCAATTTTTCTTTAAGTGAACATGGAGTAGGGGATGTCTAATCCCATAAGGTTATAACTCTAAGTGTTTATAAAGCTATTGCTCTCTGTCTTCACTGACACTTTCCTGCACATTTGCCAACTATATGTCACACAAATAGTTAAACCAGTTCCAGATAACATTTCCAGATTCACATTCAGCTTTCCCCTGATGCAGCCATTGCACGTTTTATTTGTCACTACAGTAAGGCTCTTCAACACAAGCAGTATATCCATGAAGGTAAAGAAGGTCAGGAGGGTCAATCAAGCAAAATTTAGTATGCATTTTAGGGTGTAAACATTAAGTATGCTGCCTATTTAGACTTCTGCTCACTGTCTTTGTAAATGAAGTATGTTTTGTGAAAAGAAAAACTAATAATCATGGCACTGATAACAAGCATACTACCAGCTACTTTTATGCTCTTGAACTTTAACTCCTCCATTAATGGCCCAAGCCACACTCCCCCTCTTTCCCCGCCCTCATCACTCCTCTCTTTCCCCAACTCCCTACCAAACACTCCTCCGTCAGCACAACTCTTTATTTTCTCTTACTACAACAGTGGCAATAGAGTGCTGTCAGCCTGACAGTCCATCCCCTCTGAAGCAGGCTTTACCCCCCTGGCTGTCCTGCCTCTGCTGCTAACCCGCTTTCCAAAGGGCAGGAAGGCCCATCTCTGGCCCAGTGCCTGATGGGGTCAGACAGCAGTGTGTTCTGGGATTACGCCTGCTGAAAAGGGGGGCATTCCAGCCCCGATGGCTTTTGTCACAGTACGGCCACTGTTTGCTTTTGACAAGACAGCTGTTCAAAGACCTCACGACCCCCATGGATGGAGTGAGAGGAAAGAACTCTGAGGTGACTTCCGTTTATTGGTGCTGTCGGTTAATGTGGGGTGCCACATCGACCTGGGGGGTTCCAGTTTGACCATCTCATACAGTATAATCACATCGTTCTGCGACAAGAACTTTGAGGTCACAGAAATCAGTCATCATGTTTTGCAAACTTGCTGAAGAGATCTTTCTTGTCAATTGCAAATGCAACACTTATTTCTGTATATTATGTAAAAATTTCAATATCATTACAAACTAGTAGTCATGTGGTGCCAACAATGAGTACGATGGTTAGTGGTTATTCTGCCAAGACACCGCCACTGCACAGAAGGTGGCTCTGGCCAAACATCCATGTCTTTCCATTCACTCCTCCCTTAGTTTGAGGCCCTAGAAAGCAGGTACCCCCATTTTCTGCTCTGCATTAAAACAGTGGTGTGTGTATTTGTTTTGGTAAGTGTGGACTGTAATTAGCAAGTCATCCTAATGGGGGCTTTTTGACTCTGTAGGAGCAGCTGGTCCAGCACAGAGGAATGATAATGAATGGACACCTTGACATGAGGGCCTGAGCTACACACAGCAACACAGCTGGTACACAACAGAGCCTGTAAACACTCACATATCCTAAGATGATCGTATTGAAAGAAAAGTATAATTTCTGTCTTGCTTTCAGCATAATACATCACTCTAAGACAAAATAATTGAGGGTTTTTCGCTGCCTTTCAATTACAGTAAAATATCCATTTCTTCTAGAGTGGTTGAAATTACATTTTGTTTTGATCCTGTACTATGAGAGGCAAAAAGAATATTGGCATATAGGGTAGGCCACTTAGAATTATAACAAGTTTTGATGATGAAAGGTGTATCGCGCATTAGGTATAACCTATTCTATTTGTTTATAACACATTGAAATAAGAGAGATAGGTTGAATGTACATTAAATTAAATAAATTAATAAAAAGTGATACATTGAGACACAAGTTCATGCTAAACCACTGTGGAACTCTGGCATCACCTTGTGGTGCTTTAGACTTCCTGCTTCTGCTCACGGTTAAAACACCCACATGTGGTTTTGAGTAGAATACATGAAATACACAACGTCCTTGTGGCCATCAATCCTCTTTTATTTTCTTATTTTTCATTAAAACAAAAAAAAAAAATATTACTAAATGAATAATTGTGACTATTGAGAATTTACACCTACCAAGTACATATTACATATGATGTACAATAATCACATTTTGGATTCAATTAGATATTTCAATATAAACAGTTGATATAAAACCAGCAAAAACAGTAAAGAACATGAACATAATTCCAACAAAACAAACAAAAATTAATACTAAAGAGTTGTGAAACATCTCATGATGAGATGTACAAGTGGGGACACCGTCCTGGCACAGAAATAAAAGTTAGTCTTCTGTAGATATTTACATATGACATGTAAGGCAAAGGTAACTTGAGATCGACTTAATAGTGTTTCTGCACTCATGTAAAGGCAGGTCCAGGAATCAGAGTTATAATGACAAACTACATAAAAACACATTCCAGTTTTAGACGTTCGCCATATTCTTGTCTATTTATTGAAGAAACTATAAAAAAATGCTCTTCCTCACTTTTTACACTATTCATCTATCTTACCTGAATGACAATGAAGTTACAACCATCTTTGGTGATGAAGAAAAACAAACTGAAACTTTGACCAAATCAGTGCAAACTGACTACATTCAGACACAAGTGCAATGATGTTTGATGGAAAGACAAAAGCAAGACTAGATAAGACAAAATGTGGGTCAACCTGTCAGTATAACAGCCAGAGGTGGGAGGAAATAGGCAAACTCAGATTTTTGGACAAATCTGAAACAGAAATAAATGGAAAATTACTTTTCAGTCATTCAAGAAAAAAATATTCTGAATAAAAATACATTTTCTTGTTCACCTGTCAGTTACATGTATAAAGTCCAACCCATGAAAAACTAAATTAAAATAAAAGTTTATTTGACAAAAGCCAAATTGCAAGTCAAGTGTGAGGATGTTTACTTGTCTTTGCTTCTGTACGGTGAGTTTAAAAGTTGGTCTTATTTGAGGTTTTTAATCTGTTGGTTTGTGTTGCGGATCTTGACATCCATCTTGTCCACTTTGTTCACCAGAGCATCAATGGAGTCGTCCTGGTCCTCAATCTCAACCTGGAGACCGAGTCCAATGTTCTTCAGTCTTCTAAGCCCATCAGACATCTCATCTAGGTAATTCACAAACTGTATTGTCAGACAGTACTTAAAGGGATTCAGCTAAAATTCCTTTTAAATTATAACAATAACAAATAAATAATTAAGTTATAATAAATAATATACAGTACTGCCTTGGTATTTTATGAATCATTTTTTTTTCCATTTGCAAAAATAAAACATGTCGTAATTGTGTTTTGCTGTACTAAATAAAACGTAATTTCAATGTCACCTATTACATTGTAACATTAAATTTTAAAGTTTGATGTGTACTGTACACAAATATTATAATCAAATAGCAATACAATCATAGTAAAATAGAAAATACTTTTTACCTAAATTTTTGTCTAAGGTCTGGTGAGCGTCCTTAAGGTATCTGTTCTGAGAGTGTCCATTCGCTCTAGATGAGCTGTCATCTACTGATACAGCGCCTCCAAATCCTTCAACACAAAAATTGAAAATGTTGGCAGCACATTTTTGGTAAAGTTACATCATGCTGGGGATCCTTTGCAAACTTTACCTCCTGTGTCCAATTTTCTTAGGTTAGGGTGACTGGCTTGGTACTTATCTTCATGTTCCCTGCTGCTGGACAAAGCATTCTGTAATCTGAAAAACAAAACAAAACATGACAATGTCAGATAAGTATTGTTCGGCCATTTTGTGAAGGGTTAGTCAATGACAAGTAGCTGGAAATGAAAGAACAGACAAACAACGAAGAATATATGCTACCAGTCAAAGGTGTGAACTCTCATATTAATCATCATGTTTTTGAAAGAAAAGCTAATTTTATAACATCAAACTTATCAGAAACACAGATTAGACTTTGTTAATATTGTTAATGACTATTGTAGCTGGAAACAGATTTTTAAAAAAAAGTTTGACTGGTAGTGTAGTAACAACTGATAGTGTACAGATACAGTGCTAAATATTACCTAAAGCTGTTTTATCTGACATGATCTGGTTTCCTATATAAGGCCTGAATCTTACCTTTCATTAGCCTGGTAGGTCTTCGGCTGTTCAGGTGGTGGCTTTGTCTCTGGTTTGCCCTTGAAGTAATTGACAAGTCCGCCCCACACGCTCTTTATACTGGTAATGTGCCTTTGACTCGTCTTCAGGTCCTGATCCATGTTATCTAACATCTTGTCTGTCCTCTTCAGAACCTCACCCTGACGCATCAGCTCCTACAGAAACAAACGCAGATAGAGTGAGAAAGATATCAACTGTACATAGGAATGTGCCTAATTGAGTATAACAACAAGAGAATCCACACTCATCATGCTCTCATAGACACAACAATTCTTTGTGTGCCTCACAAAATGAATGAATAGTCTCACATACCTCGGCAGTTTCCACACCCATCTTCTCCGATTCATAGATGAGGCCAAGGGAGCGGTAACTGCTGTCCACAGCAGATTGAGCTGTACGCATCACTTCCTGCTGGAGAGATCTCTGCCTCCTCTCTGCTTCACTCATCCCACTGTCACTGGGGTCATCATCAAACCCCCTGCCTTTAGGCTTAAAATCTTCCTCATCGTCATCATCTGCAAATGGGTTGTGGGATTTAGGGTAGGCCATCTGTGGAGCAGACAAACAATGAGCTCTTAACAGTTTCTCATGATCTTCAAGCTATTATTTGCATGTCAAGAGAATTTTCACACTCAAGAGAGAGCTCTGTAGGTGTGAACAGCCAGACAATAGAGATTTAGACAGACAATTTCTAGTTTTGATAATCAACTTCACTTCAGATAGTTTTTTAAACACGCCCAAAAGATCTGGCTCCACCCTCATGTTGACAGGAGCTTATTTAACTACTGGTTTAGTTGATATTCTGCAAATGTTTATTTGGGGTTTTGGACTCTTGTTTTGACAAAACAAGATACTCAGAGACGTCATCTTGGACTGTGGGAAATAACAGCCTTCGTTATTTTGTCGCATTAACATCAGCAGATTAAATGACAATGGAAACGTTCATCTGTTGCAGCTACACTTACATAATTTCACACAAGTACAATGCAGGTCTTAACGTTCAGTACTTTCACATTGTGGCGCTACTACTTAGGTAAATATTCTTGGTACCGACTACTTTCACTGCGGGTTAGATGCTGATTTAGCAAGTAGTAACGTAATCTGAACTCTGACAGAAGTGAATTGACGCTAGCTTTCGGTTGTTGACTTAAATTACTCACAGTAATTTTTAAGTACATTCTGAATCTGACAAAATGTGTAACACTAAACATGTGGTATCTGCATCTGCACCATATTAATGTAAAGAAATTGTCATGTTTTTAGGGTTTTAATACCACCGAAGGGTGTTGGCTAACGTTAGCTAGCTAGCTATCTGACTAATTAACGAGGAATGACAGCTGGCGTTAGAAAGCCCAAAAGTCATATTCATACGCCTAAACACTGGCGTTTTCTTCCCGTGGATAAGATATTGTCTAAATTACACTTTAAAGATGAACGACACCATCAGTTTAAGAGACAAACCTTTGACCGCTGAAGCTGGAGACGTTGTTGCTCAGCTGACTGAAAGCGTCCTGTTACGTTTGATGACGTAGACACGCAACGTCGCCACGGCAAATCCTGCGCAGGAAAAACGCATGCGCGGATCCTCTTCTTAAATATACTGACACATAAAAACTTTAAAAGCCTTCAGAGGAAACCTTTATGTTATTTTACACTCGACCTTCAATGGATAATATATAATAACCTTCACTTTTTTTTACTTTATTCCAAAAATGTTAAATGATAAAAGTGTATGGCATAATTAAACATAGAAATTACATTGTTAGTTCCTTGGTTTATGATGTGATGTGATTGCCCCAAGAAACCATTTATTTTAGAAGCATCTCAATTCTCACAAGTCAAGTATGGTCCATTTTTTCCAAAAATAATACTTTTAATAGCACTTTTTATAACGAAGAATAGAAGGCAAAATAGCATAAATAAATATATTGTTGTTATTATTATTATTATTGTTGTTGTTAATTACCTTTAAATTATTTTTATGTTAAGAATTTTAAATATGAGTAGTTTTATAGTTGTGTTGACGCGATTTGCTCAATAAAATTCCGAAAAACTCCTTGAATGTGGCACTAGCAGCGCAGAGTGTCTTTTTGTGAAACAGTATTTTGGAAGCGCTTTCTGGATTGTCCCTCCTGAGTTGCCGTACTGCGGCTGTGGCAGCGCCAGCTGCTGCTCGGTTGTTTCTTCGCTCAATTTCTCCCCCTTCATGTAGAAGTAAACATGTCCAGAATGGGAGGCGGTACGAGAGGGTTTTATTTCAACACAGTCCTGTCGCTGGCCCGCTCTTTAGCTGCCCACCGTCCGGCACCAGTCGAAAAGGTGAGGAATGAGAAAACCGAGTGAGCTCCACACAAGACGAATTATTTGTAACGTTAAATAGCTAGCGTTAGTAACGATGAGCAACAGGGTGTAGCTCCGCTTCCGCACAGACTGTGGCTTTTGATCACTGACGTGACAGCCAAGCTAACATTTGACAGGTGTGTGTACCTTTGTGGCTGTGGATCACTGGAGCTTCTCGACAGTGTTTCACCGGTGATAGACGGACAGGGCACCGCAGGATAAAGTGGCGTTGCTGCGTGTGTGGTGCTTTTTACTGCACCAGAGTAGCTTGATCAGCACTGCAGTCAAACAGGTTTACACAGTGAAGAGCTTTCAGCATGATGTAGACACTTATTAACCTGTTGCAATCATGTTCAGGATTTAAAGAAAATATACTGGCACATATCGAGGCAACATTATTGTATTGTAGTATTAAAAGATTATTGGTTATTTATTGTTCAGTTCAATGACTAGTTTTGTGACTCTCTGCCATTACTGCATATTAAATGTCATAAATACCTGTATCATGATATGATTATTATGGTGGACACTGGACAGCAACATAATAGCTTATGGGTGCCACCTTGATAACTGTACATAGTACTTTATTGGTCCCCAGGAGCCAAGTAGATAGATAAGATAGGAACAGAATATAGATAAGTACAAAAAAGTATACAAAAATATCTTTAAATAACAGAAATTAAGTGTACAGTAGTATATATATAGAATAGAAACTAGACCAGTGTGGATTTGTGTAAATAAATGAATGTATGTGTAACAACAGCAGTGCAGTTTCTTGATATTCCTGATATATTTCAAAGAGCAAAACCGAATATTGGAACACGCTGCTACTCCCAAACTATTTTAATGTATCACATACAACTAGGTAATTAAATCTAATGTTTTCTAATGCTTTAACATGCAGACAGCTGCAGTGGAGTAAGATAATGCGTTCACTGGCCTGGGCACTCTGGATCAAAATAATTTGTTTTAGAAATGATCTCTCTGTGCACTTCCAGGTTCAGAAACTACAATGTATGTGTCCACAAGAGGTCCGCGGTGCTTTCACTCTAGATGTGCGTCGCAGAGATGCAGTTATTGCTCTGGCAGTGTTTCTGGTGGAGTCTGGCTTACAGGTGGGTTCTGGAGTGTTAACATTGAACTTTTGAGCCTTTTAACTCCTTCAACACTCCTTCATTTCATTACCAGTTTAACATTAATCTTTTGGCTGTCTTAGCAGTTAATGCATAATATAGTGGATTTAAGGATCCAAACACCACACAATTTGGTTTGTTTGTTATGTAGGGATGTGAACAGATGATATATTTAGAGATTTTTAGTATTGTTATCAGAGTATTAGTAAGCATTGCTACCACCATGTATATCAACGTGATTATTCCCTTAATCTGACTGAGCTTAATTAGACATGTAAGCCTTTAACGTCATAACATCGAGGCCCAGTTTGGAAAACCTCTCTGCTGTCTGATTGTGCAGAGATGGTACAATCACTTTTCACTAATAAAGTACTGTTTAATATATATTTTCTTTGAACTAGATTTGTGTCTTTGCCAGAAATAAAAACACCTAATAATTCTTATTTTCACTGGTTGTTAGACAAACAAAAGCACTGCTCTGTGCCAACAAGTGCAATTGTTTGTGGTGTGTAATGATTTGCTTTATACTTGCAGCACAAAGACATGCTTGTTTCTTATTTGCTGAGCCTATTGAGAGGGTTGCCACGGGTCCAATGGATCGAAGAGAGCTTGGGAAAGAAAGGAAAGGGTAGGAGCAATCCTCTTATAATGGGGTCTTTGGTTTTACAATGGTCTCTATTTACTTACTGTATTAGTGCATTATGTGATATCTGTAGTCATTCTTATTTATTTTCAATGCCATCACAAGATGTTTATAAAAGAAATCATGAGACAGCACTTCATGCTTGTTAAGCGACAAATAACATTGGTTAGATATGAAACTGGAATAAAATACTGTGAACTGTATGTTATTTTAGTCAGTTATGTTTTACAGCATTAAGTGTTTAATTGCCTGGTAATTTTTATTAATCCCATCATAATTCTTTTTCTCTTTGTATTTGTGTTTTTGTCATTTCCTGCTTTTTAGAATTTCTCCCAGTTGCAGAAAACTTCAGCTTCTGTCTAGTGACTCTTTTGGCAGACGTGGCTCAGCGGGATCCAGACTCCCGACAAGAAGTAAGCTTGGTGATAATAAATTATTCTGTGGTTAGAGCGCATTCCACTGAAGTGCTAAGTTATTGTTTCTACCATTTCCCCTTCAGATCTTGAACACTATAATGGAGGTCATGCAGGCATTACAGGACATGTGCCAAACACCTGATAATCACGACAAAGGTACACACACACACACACACACAGACACAGAAGTTAGTCCTTCAAAATGGAATAAAAAACCATCAGCTCTTTTGTCTGCAGTTTACCTGTGCAGGTATATTGTTCCTAGCCTGCTCGGCATGGCTAGAGCATTTGGCCGTTACAGCAACACAGATGAAGCACTGTTGTCCAAGCTGTTCCCCAAGGATTCTCCCCAGGCCCACCGCGTCACAGAGGAAACAGAAGGAGTGCGGCGCAGATCTTTCAATGACTTTCGCTCTATTCTTCCACCTTCACTTCTCACAGTGTGTCAGAGTGACACCCTGCGCAGACGTACTGGCACCAACCTAGATTCCTCTTCACAGGTGTGTGGATGGATTCAAGATTTTGTGTGTTCAGGGCATTTTTCAGATATAACTAATATACAGTATTATTTGCATTTCCATTTAAGTAACTTTTAATGACTATAATGTTTGGTTAGTGGTTAAGGAAATGTACTGTAATGTGCTGTTTTGTAGGTCTGTACGGACCCTGGAGGCCACTCACCCTGCTCACCTACAACACCTGGACCACATTATTTTGAAGGTAGAAACTCAAGAAGTGCATGCTTTGCTTGTGTTTGCTCACATAAATCTTAATTTTGTCAACTAATCCTTGCCTTGCATTGTCAACATCAGCATTTCGTAATACCTAGATAGTTGCATATTTCTTGTATGATATTCTTTGGAGTATACCGCTATGCAATATAATAACACATTGTTACATTAACATGCTCAGTTACGCATAGCGACTAGTCTTTAGTGCTAAGGCCTACATTTGTTTTATTTGACATGAATAAAAATCTTTTGTATGCTCCATACTAACCTTTTCTCTCTAACCCTTTGTTTTCATTGAAATTCTCAGTCCAGATTGTCAAATAAATTGTTATATCTTGTTGTAGAGACTGTGCTTTACTCCTGTCATCCATGATACAACTGCGGTGCTCTGTCTCAGAATTTTCAGTTATAGTTCAACCCTTTTCATGCTGGTTATTCTTGATCATACTGTGACAGAATTGAAAAGTCTGTTTTATTTTACTCAAGGTACTATTCTGCACTGGTAGAGCACAGTCATTGGAAGAAATCCATTATACAGATGGATATTAATTTGCTCATTCACAGAAGTATAGTGCAACAACAACAGCAGCATAACATTTTTTGTAATATCCTCCTCTTGCTTTTCATTTCAGGTGCATATCTCCCAGACAGCAGCACAGTAGACCCTGACTACTATTTCTCCACAGTTAGCTCCAGTTTCTCAATGTCTCCGTTATTCATGGATGTAGGAGAGCATGAGATGGAAGTGTCTATTGATCTGCTCCGACAGCTCCTTGGCATGGTACAGTAAACCCTCTACCAGTTTACCAAGATACTGCTTTTGTTTTCCCATCCTGAGTATTTTAGCTTTACCTTTGATTGTGCATATTGTTGATATACAGGTAAAGAACTTCGTTTCTGACTCTTTTTTGAAAACTCTGGATGCCACTATGACTGAAGTTGTCGAGGTAACTTTACTATATAACCACTGTTTGTACAAACAAATAGCAAAGTAAATGTATGCTGCTATAAGTTAAATAACCTGTTCTGTCATTGTCTTTTCTGTCTATTAAGTCTAATCCTGGAATCAACCTGTATTACAAAACCTTCAGTGACCCTCTCTATGTGTGTGTGTTCAAAATGCTGCGGGACACACTGTACTACATGAAAGGTAAAGGATCATAAGTACTTTATTGCTATGCATTAAAGCCACAAGGTCCTGCATTTTCTATTGTTTATCGTGCATTTAATAAACTGTTTACTCTTCCTTGTCATCCTCAGCCTTACAGTCGGCATTTGTACGGGAAGTGCACGACTTTGTACTGGAACAGTTTAGCAGCAGTCAGTCAGAGCTGCAGCGGGTACTTCATGACACTGGGGGAGTGCCAGGGGAACAGAGCCCCCTCAAGCTTCGTTGCCAAGCCAACGCTGCCTGTGTAGACCTCATGGTGTGGGCTGTTAAAGATGAGCAAGGTAATCAATTGTAGCTGACAGTGAGCTGAGTGTTCATGTCACAATCAGAAGCACACTGGATGTTTTTATTTGTATTGGTTATACAACTTTTCCTTGCTGTGTTTTTTCAGGAGCTGAGAATTTGTGCACCAAACTGTCAGAGAAGCTGCAGTCAAAAACCTCTAGTAAAGTCATTATTGCTCATATGCCACTACTCATCTGTTGCCTGCAGGTATAATATTATAAGCTAGAAAGATACTTGATGAAATATAAGTTACACAGTTTATGGGATGAATGCATGTTTGGACATTAATGTATGGTTAGTAATTTTAAATTTGATTTGAATATGATTGTCTTCTCCTTCATCTCAGGGCCTGGGCCGTCTATGTGAAAGGTTTCCAGTAGTTGCTCACTCTGCCACAACTTCTCTTAGGGATTTCCTGGTGGTTCCCTCCCCTGTACTTGTAAAACTCTACAAGTATCACAGCCAGTACAGCACAGGTACACAAGTTTGCATTGACTGACACATTTTTTAAAATATTTGTCAGCATGTTTGATTTTTTTTAGGTTCTTTTATAAATAAGTGTTAATTGAATTGAAGAATTGCTGTAAGCTTGCACAGAACAAGCGCTGACAGTTGATACAGGAGTTTGGATGGAACTGGCAACCGACCACATAAACTAAAACAAAATGTAGCATTTCCTAAAAAACAAATATATTTATTTAATACATTCAGCAGGAACTTGATTATTGAGTCAACAGTATATTTCAAAAGAGTACTGTGGTTGATGATACAGTGAAAAGTATATGTTAGTCAGTGTCATTGTCACAGCAGGCTCTCATCCATCATTGATCTGAACAAATTGCTCATTGACAAGCAGCTGCAGATACAGACAATTGGAGACATAGTTCGGGTTACTGATTTTCCTGTACTGTTGTCCACACTGTATTCCTTTTTAATAGATCAACTGCTAAGTTGTTAAATTATAAAAGATAATACCCTTTTTAGATATGGCACGTCATGTTGCCCTTCCTGTCTTTGTACCGCAACAGTAATGATTTAATTTGTAATAGAATAGAAAAAGGAATATAATAAAGATATATTGCTTTATATTGTGTTAATGTTTATGCCATTGGGGCTGTTCTCACCTTTCTTTAAGGCACAGGAGACATTAGGATAAATGTCACTAATGAACATTCTCAGTCCACCTTCAACGTCTTGTCAAACAGGAAAGACCAGCCATCCATGTATGAGCAACTCAGAGACATTTCCATTGACAACATCTGCAGGTCAGACACAAACACACCACAGATGATATAATATATTTTTTATTTTTATTAAACATTTTTTAATGTATTTCTTGACATATATTTTTCTTTTTTTCTCTTTTAGATGTCTAAAAGCTGGTCTAACTATGGATCATGTGATAGTTGAGGCCTTTCTGGCCAGTCTGTCCAACCGTCTTTATATTTCACAGGAGAATGACAAGTGAGCAACATTTTTAGTTGGGAGTAAAAAAGCTCCTTTTTGCTTTGTAGTCGCCTGGAATATTTTCAAGTCTAGAAGTCAGTCTAAAAATACAACTTTTCTCTTTGCCAGAGATGCCCATTTAATCCCAGATCACACCATTCGCACACTGGGCCACATTGCAGTGGCTCTGAGAGATACTCCCAAAGTCATGGAGCACATCCTGCAAATCCTTCAACAAAAGTTCTGTCAGCCTCCATCACAGCTGGATGTACTCATCATCGACCAGCTTGGCTGCATGGTCATTACAGGAAATGTAAGTACAAAATCACAGTAATGACACATTTCTGCAACTTCTTTCCTCTGTTACTTGATGTATTTATGGCTGAAATGGAGATTACATATATATGTATATTACAAGGGTAAATTATAAAAAGAATATGTACACAGACATACCCAAAGAGACTTGCATGTGTAATTTCTGCAAATGGTGGCCCTACGAAGTATTAACTTTGAGGGGGTGAATAGTTACGCACATACCAATTCTCAGTAGTTTCTTTTTTTCCAAGAATTGTTCATTTCATCCACTTGGACTGTTTTGTGTAGAATTTTCATTTTTGTGCCAAATAAAAATCACTTCAAATCCCAGGTTGTAAGGCAACAAAATAATAAGAAGGCAAAGGGGGGTGAATTATTTTTCAAGGCACTGTATGTATATTTGGGGAAGGAATGTAGATTTATCTGAGATATGGTGGCATTATCCACAAATCTGGGATGATATTGGAGTGAGTTATCACTGTTGCTGGAACAGAATGGAAGTAACCCCTTTACCTAAATACACAAAGGTTGACATGCTATATTTACTGTCAACTCACTGGCTATTGTTTACTTGCTCAGTATAGTGTGCATTAATTATATGTATCAGTTCTAGGGTGTAATGTGATGTGTTAGACAGCCAGCACACCCAGAGTGCAAGAGGCTACAATTAACAAAGGACTAGAAATAGAAAAGCAGATAATGATCACTTATAATGTGTTTTTCTCAAGCTGGAAACAAATATTGCACGTTTAAATGTCCTTATTATAGTATTTTTTAAATATCAATGTATATACGTAGAAGATTAGCTGGAAAATGTTTTCTTTACTTGGTGACTACACAAACTCATTGCCTGTTATGTCTTGTTATTCTCTGTCTCCCTGTCCTGTAGCAATACATCTATCAGGAGGTGTGGAACTTGTTCCAGCAGATCAGTGTAAAGGCCAGTTCAGTCGTCTATTCAGCTACCAGAGACTACAGAGATCATGGCTACAGGTCAGCATTTGCTCTTACCCTTTTGACAGAATTATGCGTTGGAACAGGAGGTTCTGGGGGTGATGTTAATATGTCAGCTGTGGAATACTACGTATAAAAGTAAAGCAGTTTCCCTGATCTGTTATATTTATCAATTCTGGTGTATTTTATAAATTATAGTAAGATAATATGTACAGTTTTCTTGGTGTTGTGAACATTTAAGTCTACATTTTGAATAACTGTGCTGTCTTTTTATCCAAGGCACTGCTCTTTGGCAGTGATCAATGCTCTGGCCAACATTGCAGCCAACCTGCAGGGGGAGCAGCTGGTGGATGAACTGATGGTGAACCTGTTAGAACTGTTTGTTCAGCTGGGCCTGGAAGGAAAGCGAGCCAGTGAGAGGGCTTCAGAAAAGGGACCAGCACTGAAAGTACCTGCTTACAAACACAAACAACTAAGCACAATAGAAAATTGATAACAACCACGTTGATACATTGGTAATAACGTTTTATCCCTCATAGGCATCAAGTAGCGCTGGAAATCTTGGAGTCCTTATTCCAGTGATTGCTGTGGTGAGTGCTATATGTGACATCTGTGCAAAGTGTCAACCAGTATGAAACAATTCTCATTTGTTTTCTGCAAGATTATGTCTTACCATATCCACCTAGAGCACACTTAAATAATCTACATCAGGAGGTGAGTTACCAATGAATCCAAGCTGTTAGTTAGCCTTTAACTTTGTGAACAAATATTTACTCTGAGTTTCAGTAGGAACATCTGTGTAACAGGTTGACAGTATTTTTTTATTTATTTATTTGCATTTTTACAATCTAGTTTTTCTTTGATTAAATTTTACTCAAATGATTTTATTTAAGGTAACTTTTTTTATTAAAGCATTCCCCCATAAAAATAGTAATGTGACGTAACTAGTTGAAGTTTTATTCATAGAATATCATGTCTGTCTGCACTTATTAGAGCACAACATGAAAGTAATGACAGTTACGCAGTGTCCATAAGCTTCTTGAAAAACATAAAACATTAACAGACAGATAACAGGTCTTTATTGAGTTACTTAGACAGACTCAGTAGTTTGAGCAACATGAAAGAGAAATTTCAATGTTTAGACTACACATGTATAAGGACCCATTATTTGATGTTACATTTACATATTGTACTAATAGAAGTAGTTGACTATTATAAAAATACTACCTCAGTTATTACAATCAGTAGTATGTCTGAGGTTCATTTAAATTTAGCCGGATGTTGTTACCAAACAGGAATTTGCAGTGAATAGTCTAAGGGTTTAGCAGGACTTTTTTTCCAAGTTTAGCTCTGTGAGGGATTGACCACTCTGCCCATGAACACAAGGCAGTCTGTGCGGTGCTCGTAGATCAGGAAGAGGAAAGGGTGATCCACGATGAAGCGGATCTGGGATGAGAGGGGCATGAAGCCCACCTGGGTCAGAGCAGCAGCTTCAGTTCCCTCTTCATTCACGGTGATGGTTCCTTGGTGCTTCAGCTGCAGAGGGATATGAGATGGCATCCATTATTTTGAAATAATTTGAAGAGCTTATTAAATGGAGTGGGTGTTTTTTTTTTTTTTGGTGAAATCACAATTAATCTTACTCACCCAATTCATAGCAACCTTTTCAGAGGTCATTCCACTGAAATCTCCACTCTCTTTAAACATGTCAGTCAGGCCCATCTCCTTCAAATTTCTTATCAAGTCATAGTTCTGCTCCAGTTTAAACTGAGGTAACACAACCTCACGAGTCCTAAAGAGAGGCACAGTTTAGCTTTTATATCTCCACTGTAACCGTTTTCAGCATTGTCCCTATGTTAACTATAGAAGTTAAAAAAGTATATTGCATATAATAATTTACAGTGGGCTTTCTCAGCTATTGATTCACGTGTGGGGAGACTGCTGCTGACCTGTTTGTCATGTTTTTGAGCCACTTGTTGACAACAGTGGGGGAGATCTCCCGCTCCAAAGTCCTCATGCCAGTGATCTTCCTAGGCAGGGCAATGAGCATACTGATGTTTCCCGTGTATGGGAGCTATAAATAAAGAAAGGTCACATAATTATTATATAGCTCAGTGGATTTGTGTATGGATCAATATGCATATGTTTCTTGCTGAAAAACTTGCCACTGTACAGAGCCAAGTCAGAATTGTTAATGAGTGTAAGACCACCCACCTGTAGGATGTCACACTCCAGTTCATGGTCGGCAGCAGCCAGATAGTTCCCTTTGTTGGTCATCATTGGCACGCGCACATTTGCCTTCTCACTAACCCTGAAGTTGCGATAGTGAGTCATTTCTTTGGGGAATTTCTGTTCCCATGTACCTGTTTATACAAATAAATAAGGTCAAAGAGTCATATGTTGTCATACGCATTTAAATAACCAAGCACACTAGACAGGCATGATGTAATTTTCTTCTCTCATAGGTCTCCAATACCAAATTTATATGCATCATTTAAAAGTATGTGGAGAGCTGTGTGCTTTTAATTTTGCTGACCTTTGAAGTACAGATAGTTGAGCAGCATCAGCACCATATTTGGGTCCATGCTCTTGAGTGGTTCCCTGATCAGCCCTTTGGTGAGCTTTTGGATACGACGGTTAGCCTTGTCAAGAAAGGCAGGATCGCTGAAGTCCACTGACTGTGGTTCTGCGAAGTAATAAGCCTTTGTCTCTGCACGGAAATCATCTTTCACTGAGATATCCTTCTTTACGTAGACATCGTTTACGGAGCGCAGAGTGTACCCAAAGTTCCTCCTGAAGAGCCTGTGTGTCAGCTTCCTGAAGAGCTTGTGAACGGTTGTGTTGTCATAGTGATGGCTGGTATTGACAAAATCTGAAAATCCCAAAGATTTGTAAATCTGATCATGGGTTCCATGTTCTGCCCCTAAAGACATCATTCCCATAGCAATGGAGATCCCAGCAGGTGCCAGCAGGATGTTGTCACTCTGGTTTACATGGTTGCGAAGACTTCGATACAGATTAAAACCAAAGCGTGCATTGATGATGTTGAGGCGTTGAAGGCGAGATCGACCCTGGAACAGCTGTAGGAGTCTGGCACGACGAATCTTTGGGTCGGAGGGTTCCGCAAAGATGTCGATGTCTGGGGCTGGTGTGGCGATCTCGTCAATCTCATCCCCTTCTCTGAAAAGCAAAAATTCATCATCCAGCCAACACTGGTGATTAGTCCTGCGGTTTTTTTTAGCACATTACCTGATAACTTCATCACAAGTGTGTACATGTGTCCTATACAGTATATGGTAAATATAAATACACTTATTATACAGTGTATAAATGTAAAAAATTCCATATAAATCATACATCTGCCAGAAGTTGAAACCATTAAAACCTACGTGTAGTCATCACTGCCTGCCAATAGGATCTTATCAAAATCAATATAATCGTCATCCTCAAAACCATCAAAAACTAGGTCGTTAGTGACGGTGTTTTCTTTGTGAAACTCCAAGGGAAGGGTCTGTATATCTATTGTCCCTTCTGGTTCCAAGCCTCTGGGTTCTGGTTTAGGATCAGCAAAGTGAGAACTGATGTCCTTGATCCCAGCCAGGGATGGACTGACCAGCAGACAGGCCACAGAGATGACGGTGATCACCCACATCCTGAAGGCTGAGGCAGAGGGAATTGACAAATAGTATGGCTTCATTAATGATCTGAACAACATTGAGTAAATTTGGTTGAAGTACTGGTAATAGTCTGTAAAATGTCTTACCGTTACCGTGTGCTGGTGGGAAGGACTATGTTGCTCCTGTTTGCTTCTGAAAGCGAAGAATTGAGCACAAAAGTGAACTTTGATGTGAGCTCCTCCTGAACAAATAGACTAGATCAAACAAACCAAAAAGTGCTGTGACTGACTAAAATCTTTAACTCTTCACAATTCAGCTTATCTGTTAAGAATATTAATTAGCTTTTAAAGGGCCTGTGGAAGTGGGAAGAGATATTTTGTAGTTGTTTGTTTAGATTATGTGAACAGTGTGTTTTTTTTTTATCAGTGTGCAGATGGAGTGTTGAAATTTCTATATAGCTATCCTTTAGGATGTGATCATTTGAATATTAATCACATACTTCTTTCACCCTTGTCCATTTTTGAACTCATAGTTGACCAGACGACTTCCGCCTATCAAAGAGGCCAAGCCTCGTCTCCAGAAACTGTTCAGAGACTTCTGGTTGTACTCTGTTGTGATGGGTTTTGCTGTGGAAGGATCAGGTGAGCAAATAATGCTCTGATTTTAGTATGATTTGATGTTTAGCTGAAACGTCAACATTACATTACAGTACAGTTGAGCAGGAGCTGGTATTTAATATCAATATATTGATGTAAGATATACTGTCTGATTTTGTTGCTTTCATTGGCCATTTAATTAAGTCAGAGCAGATAAGATAGTGTTATGAATTCACCTTTTGCAATTATTGAGATTTATTTCACTACAAATGCAAAATAAAAATATCATACATGTTTGGCATTTTTAGTCAGCAGTAAGAACTCAACTATAATCAGAACATAATTACGAGTCCAGAGAAACTATTTAAATTAGAGACTTACTAACAACAGTGACAGTCATTACAGTTCAGTGGCTTTCCTGATGTATGCTTTGTGTCATCAGGGCTTTGGCCAGAGGAGTGGTATGAAGGTGTATGTGAGATTGCCACCAAGTCCCCTCTTCTCACCTTCCCCAGTGGAGAGCCTCTTCGCTCTGAACTGCAGTACAACTCTGCTCTGAAAAATGACACAGTTACTCCGGTACAGTCTAGACATCTCTCCTTGCGTTAAGCTAGGCTTATTAAAAGGACAACACAAGGACCAGTCTTTAGATTGCATTCTGATTTCTTCCTCCAGGCTGAGTTGAGCGAGCTGCGAGCAACCATCAGTAATCTCCTCGACCCACCTCCTGAAGGATCTGCTCTCATTAACAAGCTAGACTTTGCCATGTCCACATACCTGCTCTCAGTCTACAGATTAGAATACATGAGGTCAGCTCCATTTCATTGCAAATCCAGCTTAGATTTCTCATCTTTTGTGACAAATTACATAATTTCTTAATATAGTGAGATCACGCTGTATGACTTTGCAATCATTCTCTTCTCTCTGGGACTATTTCAGGATGCTGCGATCTAATGATGCAGACAGGTTCCAGGTCATGTTTAGATACTTTGAAGACAAAGCCATTCAGAAAGACAAGTCTGGTGAGAGTTTTTTTCTGTTCACATCATTGTCTTAAAGCTGTGTTATTCATTTTGTTAAATTCCCTTCTTTTATATTTGCAGGCATGATGCAGTGTATTATTTGTGTTGGCGACAAGGTGTTTGATGTCTTCCTCCAGATGATGGCTGAGAAGGTAGCTAACATGACTTCTCTAAATGTTTTGAGTAATAGTAATATCACTGTCTGGGTATTTTATTGATAACAGATTTGATTCTGCATTGCCACTAAGTACAAATCAAAGTTTATTTCTCACATTTTTAGCCGAAGACCAAAGAGCATGAGGAGGAACTGGAGCGACATGCACAGTTCTTGTTGGTGAACTTTAACCACACCCATAAGAGGATCCGCAGAGTGGCAGACAAATACCTCTCTGGTTTGGCTGAGACGTCAGTAGAAACCATTCAGTTACATTGTTTGTTTACATTTTGTTTACGTTGCTTCACCTTATTTATGTATTTCTTATGTCTTTCTGCCCTGAACAGATTCCCCCATCTACTTTGGAGTGGTCGTGTGTTGAAGACCATGTTGGATATTTTGCAAACGCTCTCACTGTCACTCAGTGCTGTAAGTTTCAGGAGAGGCCTGTTACCACACAGTGGCAGGTTGCTGGTTTGAATTCCCATAATGAACAAGGACATCTATTTGTTGCAAATGAACTAATTCAGGGCAAAACGGTTCCGAAAATGGATAGATTGATGGATGAATGAATTAATTCAAATAATCTCTTGACTCAACATCAGTAGTCAAAAATGTGTGTCTTTTACAGTGCAACAAAGTTACACATACATATCCAAGGGGGCCACTAATATTGCCCTACTTGTATATGAGCAAATATATGAAATAATATGAGCAAAGAAGGCTGTGAAAAATATCTTTATTGTTATTGAATAGAAAACCTGTGGGGTGAATTGAAGAGGAGAGTTCACAGTGTGGATATATCTGAAGGATCTGGAGGGATCATGTATGGAAAAATCTCATATCACTTGCTATGTCTTCTCCAATATATTCTCATCAGCCATTATAGGAGAAGACTCAGGGCTGTTATCTTGGCAAAGGGAGGCAGCACAAAATACTGACTAAAAGGATGTCAATAATTGTGATAAGCTTTGCTTAGATATACCAAGGGTGCCAATATTAGTAGAGTGCACTATATAATAATTTTTTGCTGGAAGTATATCAACCAGGGTAAGTGTTTTAAAATGCAACCATTGATTGCAACAGTTCTTTTTCTCTGTTTATTAAGGACATTCACAAGGATCAACCATACTACGACATCCCAGATACTCCCTACAGGATCACTGTTCCTGACACATATGAAGCCCGAGAGGTGACTTTGGACTGTTTTTAGACTTGTGACCACAAGAGGACAGCATAGTATCAGTTTTAAATACAGGAGTGCCCTCTGTCTTCCTTCTGAATCCATTTGTCAGCTAAATAAAGCGTTGTAAGATTAAAAAACAACATAAATCGATAATAATAGATAATAGATGTCTGTATATGGTGTTTTATATTATAAACAATCAAATTTTAGCATTTTGTGAAAGGATGAAATCTACTCCAAACTGGATAAAAACATCTTTATTTCATTATTTCCTCTTAGAGCATTGTCAAGGACTTTGCTGCTCGTTGTGGTGAGATCCTGAAAGAGGCAATGAAATGGGCCCCTTCTGTCACAAAGTCCCACTTACAGGTCAGTTTCTTTGCTTTTATGTTTAAGAGCGAACCAACACAATTTTAATGAAAGTGCTGAGTGTACCCACTTGTACTTTGTAGGTAGATTTTACTTAAAGTATATTAAAATAGCTATTGACCAGTGAAAGCTGGGATATTGTAATTTTAGTTTCAGCTTCAGCAACACCACATTGATTGAAATATTCCAAATGTTAAATGTGATCTAAGATTCTTAATAAATTAATTGTAAACTGTAAAATGTAATGTAATGTAGTGTAATATTTTAAAGTTTGTTTGTATCTGATTGTTATGTATGATGCAGGAATACCTGAACAAGCATCAGAACTGGGTGTCAGGACTGTCCCAGCACACGGGCCTTGCCATGGCCACAGAGAGCATATTGCATTTCGCAGGCTACAACAGACAGAGCACTACACTAGGCGTGAGTCACTAACACACATGTGGGCATCCGTGTATGCTTACACACACACCCTGTCCATCACCACAATTGTTGTCTTGTAAACTTAAGATTTGTCTGAGATTCAACACGGTCTAAAAATAGCTTCTTAATTGTGATTACAGTATGTTTAATCAAATTGGGTCATCTAAATATTATTTCTTTATAGGTATATCATAGAGAACAAAAGAGTTCTTAGTTTTTTTTGGAATTAGTGCACAATTTTAATCGCATTTCCTTTGCTCATTTTACTCATCCAGTAACATGCAGCTCCTCTGTGACATACTGTACTGGGAACATGCTTCAACCTTTAAAACTAAAATTATGTACCTAGCATTGGCCTGACAGACTTTATTTTAAGCTTATTAACATTTTTCCAATAATTGCTTTTTAACTGAATCAATTTGTCATGTAGTTGATTTGTCAAAGCCTTTGTCGTTTGCCAGCACTGAAGTGTCTTGTGTCCATTGTGTTTTACTGTACTGCTTGTAATCTGCAGCTCTGTAAACGTTTTGCCCCGCTATTTGCAGTACTGTATGTCCACGTGCATGCTCACTCATCTGTGTGTCATTTTTTTGCTCGCTATGCATTTGTTATGTGTTCTTGGGCCGGCATTGTGCTATATGTGTGTCTTTTTATTTGCTTCATTTGTTGTATTTTGTCTTTATTAAACTGCACCGATCTACCTACGTGATTGCTTGGCTGGTTACCTGGTTACTTACCTGCAATGGACTGGTGGGTTGGTTGTCCATTTGGCTAACTCCACCATGTGGCCAACCATAGGCTGCTTTCCCTCAGGTTGGTCTGAACACTAAATGCAGAGAGACAGTGCTAAGGCATGATACCTTCAGTCTATCTAGAAGTGTTACAGTACAGCCACTTATCTTACTTTCCTAGCTTGTGATTGTGCCACACCAAGTCACCCATAAAACTGTGTTTCATTAGACCACTCAGCTGACGGAGAGACCAGCTTGTGTGAAGAAGGACTACTCCAACTTCATGGCATCACTCAACTTGCGCAACCGCTACACAGGAGAGGTGAAGCCTCAATGTTCTAAATATTAAGATGATGACTTTCCTACATTTTAGCATTTAGTGTGATTCGTGACTGTCTGTTTCTGTGCTGTATAGGTGGCTGGTATGATCCAGTTCTCAGAGGCTACTCAGAGCCAGTCAGATCTCAACAAGCTGATGATCCATCAGATGACCAGTGCTCTGGACAGAAAAGATCCAGAGGCCTTCACCCAGGCCATGTTCAAAATGGCTGCCCTGCTTATAACTACCAAAAGTGAAAAGCGCTTCCTCATTTAATTTTGTATGTTGATTGCTTTTCTGCAGTAGTAATTTATAGCAACTGCATATTGTTTCTTTCAGACTGTGATCCTCTGCTTCTGCACCATCTGTGTTGGTCTCCTCTGAAGATGTTTACAGAACATGGAATGGAAACTGCTATCGCCTGCTGGGAATGGCTTCTGGCTGCACACAACGGGGTGGAAGTTCCAGTATGTCTATTTATCACTTTTCATAAAATATGTCAAATGAGCATGTACTCTTGGTTCAAGACATATTGAAAAATATATTATTCCTTCTGTTTTTTTGTGTAGTTCATGCGTGAGATGGCAGGAGCTTGGCAGATGACAGTAGAGCTTAAGATGGGTCTGTTTTCTGAAGCTAAGGTAGAGACCGGCCCTCTGGCTGTCTCAGAGGAGAGTCAGCCTGCACCCTGTGCACCAGATGTCATCCCTCACTTTCTCTGGATAGAGGTTGGTGACCCTGAGACATAAACCGCTGCATTCACAATTGATGATGAATAGACAAGTAGGTTGGTGGCATCCATGTATAAACTAGCAGGATGTAGAGTAATTTTAAAATGTTCCAGATGTAAAACATATCATTTTGGTACAATATTTAAGTTGAGCATAAGGCCTGGAAGCTAATACCTCTTAATTCCCTTTTGCCTTCAGTTTTTGGTGCAGAGATTTGAGATAGCGAAGTACAGCAGTGCTGACCAGGTGGAGATTTTCACCAGTATTTTGCAGAGATCTCTATGTCTGAGTGTTGGAGGATCCAAAAGCAGCCTGAATAGACATGTTGCTGCCATTGGACCAAGATTCAGGTATCGTGTGTCAACAGCAATGAATAAATGATAATCGAATTGAGAAATTCTGAATGCTAAACCTAACTATTGTGTCTGCTTTATTTCAGACTGTTGACACTGGGTCTGACTCTGCTACATGCTGATGTGGTGACAAATGCCACGATCAGAAACGTACTTCGAGAGAAGATCTATTCCACAGCTTTTGACTACTTTAGGTAGGAAAACATTTATTGGTCTATTATTATCTATCTATGAAAATTTGCATTTGATTGTGAACAAACATATTACTGAACTTGTTATTTCTGTCCATGTGTAGTGTCGCTCCCAAATTTCCAACTCAGGCAGATAAGAGACTCAGAGAAGACATCAGCATAATGATAAAGTTTTATGCCAGCCTACAGTCTGACAAGAAGTATCTGACTGCCAATCAGCTGGTTCCTCCAGGTACAGCAGTGAGAAAACAATATTTCAATAATAACTGGTTTTGGATTAGATTGTTTCTTTATACAGGTTTACACTTTTTTGAGGTGTCTGAAAGGTTTGCAGGATTTGCATTTTTATTACCTCTGTAGTTTAGTTTAGGATGAAGTCAACTGAGATACTCTAAAATAAGTTTGTAATCTGCGATGTTATGTACAGTAAATGCATAAAGTGAAGTATATTTTCCACTATAAACTAAAAAACCTTGTTACCTAGAAAATTTCCAAAATTAAGTTGGTCTTTACATCTACTTAATTTGTATTAAAACAATAATTGTTTTTTTCTTTGTGTAGATCCACAAGACATGTCTGTGAACAGCCTGTCTGTAGTGGCAGTCACAGACAGTCGGAGCAGTCTTGATGCAGCAGTAGGTCAGAGGCAGCAGGTGGCTCAAGGATGGATCAACACCTACCCTCTATCGTCTGGGATGTCGACCATATCCAAGAAATCAGGTGAGGTACTCACAGGATGTTAAAATTGGATGTGCTAGACTTTAACACGCAAGAGAATTGACCATCTTATGCATAGATTAGATAGATATTTAATTTGTGTGATTGCTGATGCTGTGTACTGTTCTAGGACTGTCTAAAAAAAGCAACAGAGGCTCACAGCTGCACAAGTACTACATGAAACGCAGAACTCTACTACTGGCTTTACTGGTATTTGCCTTTTCTTTACAACCACTAGGAAACATGTGGTCATAAAGAAAATACATCAAATCACAAGAACTATGCCTGGGACCTCATGTGTCACATTTCCTATGTCTCTCTTTAGGCCAGTGAGATTGAGCGACTGACAATTTGGTACAACCCGTTATCGACTCAGGAGCTTGCTATCTCTACTGATTCGTCTGTGGAGACCAGCATTGCCAACTGGAGGTCTAAATACATCAGTCTGACGGAAAAACAATGGAAGGACAATGTGAACCTGGCCTGGAGCATAGCACCATACCTTGCTCTGCAGCTGCCTGCCAGGTACTCAGAAAAGCATTACATGTTGCTTTATATGAATATAAAGCTAGAAGTTAGTACCCCCTGTTAATTCAAATTATTTAAATGAATCCGCCTCTTTTGTGTACAAACAGAATAACATCTGTTCGTATCAGGTCTTATTTTTTGGCAAATAGAACCTCGGGTGAACAACATCATTTGGGCTTGCCTTGGGAACCTTGCAGTCATTGATTTGACCATGAACTCCTTTACCAACAGCTAGTGCATGGTGGAAACTAGGTCATGCAGAAGGACATCAGTACATCTACATCTGAATGGCTAAAAGATAATGGAATGAAGTTTTTGGAATGGTCTAGTCAGAGTCCAGACCTCAACCCAATTGAAATGCTGTGGGACCTTAAGAGACCTGTGCATAAGCAAATGCCCGAAAACCTCAATTAACTGAGACAAAGATATAAAGAAAAAAATCCCTTGACAACAGTGTGAGAGAATGATAAAGTAATAGAGGAAACTATTACAAATTATTGTTGCTAACGGTGGATTTACAAGCTATTGAATCAGGTTTTTTTCTGTACTAGACTGTAACATAGGTTATCTTGCGTGGCATATCGACTTCACCCATGCACATCTCACTTTAAACACACATGCAAGTTTATGACATGACAAGTGAAATTTATCCGAACAGTGAGTCATTCACTGGTCAAGTGTTTATTCTGTTTTTATTTGTTTTTCAGATTTAAAAACACAGAGGCTATTGTCTCCGAGGTGACTCGTCTGGTGCGAATGGATCCGGCTGCTGTGTGTGATGTTCCTGAAGCCGTCAAGGTGTGGTACTCCTCCTGGTATTGCAAACAGACTGGCAGTTATCCTTTAAAGCATTTGGAGCAGGCAATTATAAAGTATAAAATATAAAGTCAGTGGACAAGGACGAGCCTTTATAGGATTTTCTTCCTTAAGTTTTAAAGATCCCACTAATACATTTCTGTTGAGCTGCAGAACAAGTTAAACAGAGGGACGAAGTGTTTTGTCAAGTGGCCATCTAGTGTCACATGAGAAATCACGCTGTTATTCAAGGAACCTCTTTCCCAGTAGCTTCTTTTGGTCCTTTTCATTTACTTCTACCTGACTGAACTCTTAATGAGAGAAGCAGGGGAGGCAGAGCATGGCTTTCCCCATGGAAGATGATCCTCCTTGACATCTCATTGCTGTTTATTCCAGTCTCTTCAGTGACTAATAAACACAGCTTCCTCTGGAGTCTAGTTAAACCAGGCTTGGGGTCATAACCTTGCATCATATTGTAGAAAATATGGATTCTATGATACATGCTGCACATAGAGTAGAACTTATACAACTAATAATGAAAAGGTTTTAATACTTCTCACATTTCTTTCTGTCTTCTGTTTTTCTGTTTTGTTTGTCTTTCTCAGTTCCTGGTGACATGGCACACAATTGACGCTGATTCTCCGGAGCTGAGTCATATCCTGTGCTGGGCACCAGCAGATCCCCCGACTGGTCTATCCTACTTTTCCTCCATGTACCCTCCTCACCCCCTCACAGCCCAGTATGGGGTCAAAGTGCTGCGCTCCTTCCCCCCTGTATGCTCACATTTACTTTATTCTATTTTACACTTGTACACACAAAAACTTGGCAAAGAGTTGATGTTAGTATTGTGGTCAGTTGTCTATTGTTTACGCCAATATGCCTAGTAGTGAATATATATGTCTGACTTATATATTAAGACACAGTTATAGCATTTTGGTTTTTATATGTTATGTTTTCTCTACTGTTTCTAGGATGCCATTTTGTTTTACATTCCTCAAATTGTCCAGGCACTTCGTTATGACAAGGTAAATGTCAGATTTTCTAAGTCAACAAATGCGTCATAGCCCCCGTAAAATGAAATTATCACAGTGTTCCTTGTCATTGTTTCACATCACACCCTGGTGTAGATGGGTTACGTGAGAGAGTACATTCTGTGGGCTGCTCAGAAGTCTCAGCTGCTGGCTCATCAGTTTATCTGGAACATGAAGACCAACATATTCCTGGATGAGGAGGGAAACCAAAAAGACCGTACGACATCTCTGTCTGAATATATCTCTCCCACATACACAGAACATGACATGAACAAATAAATTCACAAAATTCTCATGTTCTCTCTCTGTGCAGCTGACATAGGGGAGCTGTTGGAACAGATGGTGGAGGAGATCACTGGATCTCTTTCTGGCCCAGCCAAAGACTTCTACCAGAGAGAGTTTGACTTCTTTAACAAGATCACCAATGTATCAGCCATTATCAAGTATGAACACACTAGTTATTTATTAAGGAACCATATACAGGTCTATCTACACAAATCAAAATATAGTTTTTTTTCCAAAAAGTAATTAAAAACATGCAACTCTCATATCTTCTAGATTCAATACACATAAAGTGAAATATTTTAAGACTTTTATATTAATTTTCATAAGCCGTGAAATATATAATATAATATAATATATATATAAATATAATATCTACTATCACACAAAATGAGAATATTTCCTAAGATCAACCAAAAAAGGGGTATACAATACACAATTCTTAAAAGTATGTTGATGCACTCATTACTCAGGTCAGGGCTCCTTTAACACAAATTATTGCATCAATGTGACATGGCATGAGGCGATCAGCCTCTGGTACTGTTGAGGTGTGGTTTTGATAGCAGCTCTCAGCTCATCTGTGTATACCTTTTTTTATTTATCTCAGAAACTATTCTGATATTTGGGCGCCTGTTGGGGCCCAAAACATGCTCTGTGCCATGGTACTTGTTCTGTATTTGACAGTGAGAACCAGCTGTATAGACTTTGAAAAACACATGATGAATTGCAGGATGCCACTACTGAGGAACTACTATTCCTAAAACGTGTAACACCTCTTCTATGATACATTTGATTACTTTACTATGATTACATTTTTATCTAATGTAGTCATAAACTAAGTGTTTCTCAGGCTAAAATACTGAACTTTACTAAGTGCCTGCACCAGTTGGACCATAGTTAAACTTTTCTATTTAGTTGACTCACTTGCTCAGTAACACTACCCTCTAGGTATTCATTGAGGTGTTTAGGAAGTGATGAAGTTTTCTCCCAAGACCATATGTGTGTTCTTTTCTCTCCGATCTCGATCTGCTCCCCAAATCCCCTTATTGTTCATTTATTTGGCCACAGGTAGCTATACTGTCTCTCTAATTATGCAGCAGTCTGTAAAGCACTACATGCTGTGTTCCCCCTAGCCCAGCTGATGAGTAGGTATCTGACAGGCTCCATTACTGCTGGCTCGTACTGGGTGTTTTGTCATCCCACAAGAGGCAGTCAAAATTCCCCTCTGCCCTTATTATACCACTAATTGTAATAAACCAAGGGAGAAGCCTGTACTGTCCCCTGGCTTCCACTCTCTACCCCAGTGAATCCCCTCTGTGAATAACAGCAGAACATGTCTGTCACTTGTGGTCTGGAGTCGGTCATTGAGATACTCACGAATGCTATTCTCAGTAAAATGTTTGTCACATAGCTGTGGAAACAAGATGTTCAAGATGTTTTTGTTTGTCTTCATCAGGCCTTTTCCTAAGGGGGAGGAGAGGAAGAGAGCCTGCCTGGAAACCTTGTCACAGATTAAAGTCCAACCTGGCTGTTATCTTCCCAGCAACCCCGAGGCCATAGTTTTGGATATCGACTACAAATCTGGGACCCCCATGCAGAGGTGGGCCTCAAAGCCAACTTCTGTCACAAATGCAAAAGCTTCACTGAACTTTTTAAAAATCCCCTGTCTATTCTTTGTATCTCTGTTTAGTGCTGCCAAAGCTCCTTATCTGGCCAGGTTCAAGGTTAAGCGATGTGGAGTGAGTGAGCTAGAAAAAGAAGGTACTGTCACTGAAATAAGTAAACCTACGGTAGATGTATTACTACTAAAATGTGTGCAGACACATGACGGGTCATGTTACCTTCACCTCAGGTCTGCGGTGCCGCTCAGATTCTGTGGATGAAGCGAAGAATGAAGAGGAGGCCAAGAGAATCTGCTGGCAGGCAGCCATCTTTAAAGTGGGAGACGACTGCAGACAGGTCTCCAATTCACACATCTCACCCTATGTTACTTATCACACTGCTATGTTGAATTAATGTCATGACATCGTAACTTTGCGTAATTATTTTACCTAGAATTCCCTTTCTTTACCATAAAGTCCTACTGTATGTCTTCTCAGGACATGCTGGCTCTCCAGATCATCAGCCTGTTCAAGAACATCTTCCAGCTGGTGGGCCTGGACCTCTATGTGTTTCCTTATAGGGTGGTGGCCACAGCCCCTGGAGTAAGTTTCACACACATGAAATCTTAACATCAACTAAGATGACGAAACCACAAGTCTAATAAAATCATTCATCATTGTACCTTTTTCTGTTGCTCCACTCAAGTGTGGTGTAATTGAGTGCATCCCGGACTGCAAGTCTCGTGATCAGCTAGGCCGTCAGACAGACTTCGGCATGTATGACTATTTCAGGAACCAATATGGAGATGAATCCACACTGGCGTTCCAGAAGGTAAATCTCACTACCATGTACAGATGTTTTCAGCCATCAGTCATTTATCTCTGTAAAATTAAACCATATTTCTAAGTATTCAAATATTATATTAACTAATCTGACATTCCTCCTGATACTTCTCAGGCACGGTACAACTTCATCCGCAGTATGGCTGCTTACAGCCTGCTGCTCTTCCTGCTGCAGATAAAAGACAGACACAATGGTAACATCATGCTGGATAGCCAGGGCCACCTCATCCACATAGGTGTGTACAGTAATATGTGCATTTACTAAAGTATGTACTAGGCTTAAAATTGACCAAGCAAAATCAGATACATGATTCAGTATGTCTTCTCTAACAAGCTTCTTGACAACTCTGTATCACCACACGATAATAAAATAATAAAAATAACAAACAGTAACCACTTCACTGCGACAGTATTAAGCATCTGACCAACCAGGTGTGCTTCTGGTGTAGTAATTAGGTTTTGATAGTTTCAGCAACATGATAATCCTCACCTAACCTGTTTGTGCTTCCAGACTTTGGCTTCATGTTTGAAAGTTCTCCTGGGGGGAACCTCGGCTGGGAGCCAGACATCAAGCTAACAGACGAGATGGTGATGATCATGGGTGGCAAAATGGAGGCAACACCCTTCAAGTGGTTCATGGAGATGTGTGTGAGGGGATACTTGGCTGTCAGGTTAGTATGTAGATATGCAAAAGTGACCGTTTACTGAATATTAAAGGTGGTTGACTTGTAACATTAAGACAAGCTCTTCTGGTTAATCAGGCCCTACATGGATGGAGTGGTCTCCTTAGTTACCCTCATGCTGGATACTGGCCTCCCGTGCTTCAGAGGACAGACCATCAAATTACTCAAGTAAGTCAGATGTATAAATATGTCGGCATGTTTGTGATTAAGCACTATGAATTTAATTTGCTGATGTTACTCTTTTTATACATTTAGGCAGCGGTTCAACCCTGGTTTGAGTGAGAAAGATGCAGCTGCCTTCATCATAAAAGTAATCCAGAACTGCTTCCTCAGCAACTGGTCGGTACAATTTACATATTTGGTCTTTATTAATTTATTAATTAAGCTGTTATTTACGTTTGTGTTATTTCTTCTTTTTGTCTTACAGGAGTAGAACCTATGACATGATCCAGTATTACCAAAATCAGATCCCATACTAAATGTTTGTGCCTAAGTATGTGCATTTATTGGCTGGTATACAGTGTGTGTCAGTCTGTATGTGTGTGTGCGTGCGTAAATTAGCATGTTTGCCTTGGCCTTTGTTCACCATTGATGATTGCGGCTTGCTGTTTTTGCTGATTGTTGGATGTCATTTTGTGTTGGCTTTAGTTTCTTATTTCCTCTCAAACCACGTTTTCTTTATATTGGTATATTTTCGTATTTGTTATGTTGAAATCAATGTTGTTATTATTTAATATTATATACTATTGCACTGGCATCTTTATTTTTGTGCACTTAAAGGAAAAATCTCTTGGTAATCTGCACGTTCAGTAAATATTATCAGAGTTTGTGCCAATTTTAAATTGTTTTAAATGTCTGTATGTGGATTCGTAAAGCTGTTAATTTTAGACGGGTTTTGAAATGTAATCGGATACTTGAAATAGCTGAAGTAGGCTGGTTTCAGTTCTGACCAATGTTGCCTACACTGTCGTCTTGTACTTGACTGTACTACTGTGTTTAACTTTTCAATGGACTAGTCAGAGTTCTTTGCTCTGTGGCATGGTACTTGTACTTGTCCTGTATGTAACACTGAGGCCTGACTGTATAGATTTTCTGTATTTTTGAGTTTCTGTGTTTTAAGTTACTTCTGAAATAAATGAGAAATGCACACAAGTTCTGGGAAACACTGGGACTTAGTTTTGTATATAAAGCATTGCCAAAGGGGGAGGGATGATAATGCACATAATTTTGTGTTGTTGTAAATGATATTTAAGGCACAACAAGATCTTGGGCAGTTGCATGAAGTTAAGTGTTAACTACCATGTAGCTTGTGTCCAATGTAGCTTTTTGTGAAAATTATTTTAGTAATCCAAAGTGCTGTGCCACATGTCTGTATGGTTAGCTCAATGCTTTATGTATTGTTACCGATTGTAAAGCCTTTGCCTCTCTTTATATATTTATACCCATGAACCATTTTCTGTCTCCTTTTCTATTTTCATGCCTTTTGAATGAGAATGCATAAGATATGGAATCAATAAAGATCTGTTCAACGCTGTTGTATTTTTGATGCAAAAATATTTTGTTGCATTTGGTAAATTTGGTTCGATGATACTGTTAACTACTCTTGAAGTGCACTGCACTGGCAATGGAAGTTACAGGCAAGTCCATGAAGGTGTATGTGGACAAGCAGAAAAGAGTAGAGTAAGAGTAACTGTGATCCAAACACTTGTAATTGGACATGAATAGAATTTAAAAGATAAAATAATGTGTATGTTGAAGTAGCAGCTTAGTCTAGAGTTCAGAAAGTTTACAGTGAAACATTTAAAAAAGTAAAAAAATAATTTTAAAGTGTTTTTATTGAGGCACACAAACTAATGTCAATAGCTCTTCTTTCATGGCAAAGTGTGGAAGGTTTTAAATATCTGAGTTATATCTGACAACAAAAAAAGAAACAAAAAGGTGTAAATAAGGACACAGAACACAAATGACCAGACAGGGAAATTAGAATACACAAGTCATGTATCCTAAAATGTCCTTTCTTGACAGAAGAGTAATAACACAGAGTAACCCTTGAAGTGGAGTTTAATGTGTGATGCTGAAAAGGTCATAAAAAAGGTGAAGGGCTTTTCCTTTGGCTTCTGCTTAGAAATGCTTTCAGTGATTCTGGTCTGAGATGTACACTTCTTAAAACCAACTACTCTCCCAGCTGTTATGTGTCTCGCTGTATGTATAGTTTGTCTGGGGTAAAGCGCCATCGTATTTTTCTTCAGCACCTACCTGTATTTTTATTTACATCCACCAGAGGGCAGAAGATAATGACACATTTAGGATCAAACCAAATCTGCTACAGACCAGCTCAAAAGGTTTTTACAAACTGGCAAGTTTTGTTTAACTTCAATTTCAGTGAATTATTTGAATCAAATTCACACCAACATTTATTCAAGGACTAATTTGCTTGTTTAGAGCCTAAATTATTCTATAACCCTGACTTCTCTTGATGACCATCATGGATCAAATATTTAAGTTTGACAGGAGCAATAGTATGACAGCGTCCATATAACATAAAGTATGTGTGCTGATGGGATGTCTGGTGGACTGTCTGTTTTTTTCCTCAGGGCTCTTTCGAGACAAGACCCAACTATCCCATGAGTAAGACATAGAGACAGTGAGTGAAAGAAAGCTAGAAATCCCAAGTCAGCTGAGTTAGCTGATATATCAGCAGTTTTAATAAAAAGTTTCCAGTTGTAACTGAAGAAAATTTGTGCTGATGGTTGTTTCTGGGTGGGTTCTTGATATTCCAGTTGGTTAATATTTTATTGCATACAGATATCAGGAAGGGGAAACACACTGATGTATTTTTGATGAAACCAAGGCTACTCCCAGTGGTCCTGCAGACATAGTCTCTGTAGCTTTACACAAGGTTTCAAATTCAAGCTGTGTTGGTGCACAGCTGGTTGGGGATTTGCACTTGTCTGAGGCCCATAGACATGAAGCGACTCGTAGCTTTGAGCCTTACTTGGAACACAGAGAATGACCAACAGGTTAGGCAAAGTTTCTGTTCTGTTGGCATCCATCTGTAATTGTGGTATCACTCAAGGTCTTGTGCAATATTGTCATTTGACTTGTGTAATGAAATATTAAAGTGTGTGTCTGTCTTTGGGTTGTTTATGCTGGCATGTGGATGGTGATGTTGGAGAGGTTGATATTTGGTGAACTGTCAGCACATGTGAGTGATTATCCACCAAACCGAGGTGTTTTGTGCGTATTAGCTCATGCATAGCACATGTAAAACCACATAATCTGTTAACTGAAAACTTTCTTTTTGTCTCTCTCAAACACAAACGCATATTCTAGCTCATTATATCCTTGATCATCATGTGTTAAGCTGGGGCACATCTTGTGACACCATCATGTTTCTTGAAGTTGTATGCCAGCCATGTGCTATACAATAATTAACTCCACTCTGAGTTGTACAGAGGGGAACTGAGTAGAAAGGGCTATTTGTCCAACGGCCGGAGCAGACAGTCAGGTCTATTGATGAGAGCTAATCAGCAGTAGTGGCTGCTGAACAGCAATGTTGATGTGTTTTTTCTGGGAGAAGGGAAACCAGTGCCACACAAAAGTCAGGCTGTCCTTCTTGTGACCACTGCCAGTTTTATTTTGACTCTTTGTCACTGATGCATTCAATTAAATCTGAAACCTGAGTCTTGACTATTGTGTCTGTTCTTGCCTGCAGCACATACATACTAATATTTACAATGTGGCCATGACTACAAATGTGATCATTTACAAAGTGATATTTAATAGGGATTGTTCAGGAGTGTTAGCCCATTTAATGTGTGTTAGATAAACTCATGGACAGCTATATTACATCTCTGCATGCGATGCAAAAATTAGCTCAAATGATTACTGTTTGTAAAGAAATGTTCTTAAAAGTCACTAATAAATGAAATGCATTCTCCAAAATCACCCTAAAGTTGAGCCAACACTATTCTCAACCCGTTTGAACGAAAATTGAAAGTTATAACCTTCACCTAGGATTTAATGCTCAGACTGCATTAGTTTCAGTTTGGTGCTGCCTGAGAGCAACGGTAGGATCAACTACTTCTCTGCAGTGTTGCCACT
Source organism: Helostoma temminkii (assembly GCA_900302695.1). Lineage (NCBI taxonomy): Eukaryota > Metazoa > Chordata > Actinopteri > Anabantiformes > Helostomatidae > Helostoma > Helostoma temminkii. The sequence continues at coordinate 5,045 of OMLM01021147.1, read as the reverse complement.
GTTGATCAGTTGTGTTATCTGATTGCGTGATGACTTAAGGGAGGGTTCGGAGACAAAGACTTAACCAACACAAACTACACTGTTTACCTGGGAGCTAAAGGCCAGTAGGCAACAAACAAATGTGCTGACACATGTATGCACACGCAAACAGAGGACATGGGAAAGTACTGTTCATCCCAAATGTAGGATTAAATCCATCATAATGATATATTTCACTGTATTCAATACAATTTGTATTAGCATAACAAATCTATGTTTTCTAAAGCTCCTCATGGCTGCTCTAAAGAAAAGATTTTCCTAGAACTCTCTAAGGACTTGTCAAGGCACACACCAGGGGCAAAACTCTCTCTTTTTCCTTTCTCTGTTTGTCTCTCTGTTTCTCTGTGCCCACGTGTTATATGCTATTGGTCCAGGGTGCTGAATGGGCCCCAGTGTTCGCCCTCTCCTTATCGTGTGACCTTTGATCTGTTTGGACAGCGTGACCAACAGAGGAGAAGAGAGCCCAGAGACACCCGAGTCAGGCCAGAGAAAACCGGGTACAATTCAATACAATTCAGCGAAGGCGCCACATGAATGCAAAGAGGTCATAAGAAGCATGAAGGGCATATTTATGTGGATGAAATCTAAATATTACACACTGTACAATATAATGTGTTTGTAATACTTTTCAGGACTTCATTGCTAAACCTTAACTAAAATAAAATAGTATTAACTGTTATGTGCAAGTTAGTAAATCAGGATTTTGATGTTGACATTAAAGTGTCCTCAGTTTGCTTGTTGGCACTGGACTGATGACATGAACCATGTAGTTTTGTGTTTTCCCAGCAGAGGGCTGAAGCAGTACCAAACAGCAGGAAGATCAGTATAGAAAAAAAAAACTTAATGAACAGGCTAGAAGAGCTGTGTCTGAACTGAACAGTACTTTACTTCAAACACACTTTACGACTTCTCAGTCATATTAATTACTTGTTGTTTTTAAACCCAGTCTAAACCACCTCCCATGTAAGACAACTAAAGCTTGATGCTAATAAAAAAATGGAAATTGAAAAATTTGAAAGTTTTCTCTGTGTGGCTTAATTACATCAATTAAACACTGTCCATGACAACAAGGCAACAACAAAAAAACCCTCTGCCACTCTCTCAACCGCCATGACCACTGTTGCCACGGAGACCCATTCAGATGCCCGGTGGTGACCTCTGACCTTAAGGGAGGCTGGTGAATGTAGCTGAAAGGGGCTGCTGGGCCGGGGCATCTGGGGTATCATCTGGCGCCTTACAAAGCCCCTCGCCAGCTGGGGAGGAGGGCAGGAGAGAGAAGGAGCTGGAGGAAGGGGCACAGAAGAGAGGGGAGTGGAGAGAAAGAGAGAGAACCCTTTTCTTCTTGCCCTCTTCAGAGAAAGTGGCCATTGACACTGTGCATCTCATTAAAATCTGTGCACCTCCCTCTCCCTCTCCCTCTCTCTCTCTCTCTCTCTCTCTCTCTGGAGCTCAGGGCCCAGGCAGCTGCGTGTCCCACTCTGCCCATTGAAGCTCAAGTGCAGTCCGCGGCAGGATAGAGAGAAAAAAGACAGACAGAGAGAAGGTTGGTAGTTGAGAGGGTGATGGGGGATGGAGGAGGCTTTGGACATATGCCACCACCACTGAGAATGGAGGGGCTGCAGAGAGGCTGCAGAGAAAAAGAAATCTGCGGCTGTGTCTTAAAATGTTTTCTTTCTCTTTCTGTAAAAAATAAAATAAAAAAGGTGCTGATTCGAAAGGCAGTCACTGACAAAATAGCTTTTTCCTCTGCAAGCAAATCTTGAAACACTGCATGCCCACAGGACGATACCACAGCCAGCCTAAAAATTAAAAATACCAGGCACAGCATGCATCCTGAATTGGTACATTTTGTGTATTTCTTAAAGATGTAAACGAGCTCAAGAGAAATGTGATGTCACCAAGGCCCCAGACTCAGCTGTATCCATGTGTCGATGGCCAGTGGGATAAAACATGCAAACAGCTGCTGGGTGGCAACACGTGAAATCACAGACAGCAAACAATGACACACGCACCCGTCAACCTCCCAGAGCCCCTCTGGTGTCCCTACATCCCCAAAGGACATTGTGAATATGCACGGGCCTTTCTGGGGGTCATGGTCATGTGGTGCGTGGTGTGCATGTGTTTGTGTGTGTGTGAAGCCAAGAGAGCACAGCAGGACTGCTGTCAAAACAGAAAATCTGCCATAGGGTGCAAAAGGTGGGGGATCTGTAATAAGGGAGGGGAGAAATGACTAATATGAGGGGTGGGGCTTAAATCTCTGGGTGATATGCTAATAAGATGATAACACTGCAGGTAATGGAGAGTGGGACATAAGCATAAAACTGCTCAGATAATCATGTTTAAATGTGAGCACAGATTAATATGCACATATAAACACACTTCAGACGTATAATTATTTACCTAATAGGTACAGAAGTGAACTGGCAACATGTATCACATGTCTCGAGAAATCAGCCCCTACTTTATTCTAATTACTCTTCATAATCTAGTTCCTAAATTTTTTGAGAGTACAGCTGCAGAGCCCCTTGTTCCCCATTTCTTCTTCTTCTCTCTCTCTGTCATCTACACTGATGAATGAGGCTTTGCATGTGGATTTTAATTACTGCTCTGTGGAGGTGGGAATTGGCCATGCATTAAATTGGAATGAGACACATTTTTTCCCTCAGTAACCGAGGGAGGAGAATAGAGGGTAAAAGGAGAAACTTGATACTGTATATTAATTGAACCATTCGGTGTCATAAAGTTCTCACATAACTGTGCAAAGATAACAAAAAAAGAATACTTGGAGAAAAGATGCACGTGGTTTTGTTGTATTTATGTAAAAATGAGTAGTAAAGTAAGTAAAGCATAAAGGTTGTTTTGTGAGTGGAAGGCCTGGTGCCTTTTTCTCTTTTGATTATAGGACTTTTTTACCCAACACACATACAATAATAAGTGGAGGCATGGTTGGCCAAGGCATGTGCAATTATGATGCAGGTCTACGAGTGTCAATTACCTCTGATAAAAAAGGACATTACATAGGTCAAGTTCCATTTCGCAGTCTGCCAGTGCAGCTTAGCGGTGTCAGAGAAAATTGAGCTTTTAATTCATTCATGGAAAAAGGTATGGACTAGCTCTTGTTTCTGATTGGACAGGAACCCAGTCAATTCAGTGACACTAATCATATGGATGTCAGCTCCCAGGGAGGTGCTTAGATGTCCAGTGGTGATAACTGGTAAATACGCTTTGTCGCTGCTCACACGTCATTTCTACACATTTCCTCATGTACTCTACTGTACTGCACAGTACTTTGAAATAGCATAAAGCCACACAGCATTGTATTCAGGAGTTTAACAATAATAAAATCTTGCATACACCTTCATGCTTTGATACTTGCAATGCAGTTATTAGTATACACACACATACACACACACACACACACACACACAC
>OMLM01021143.1:29405-44364 GCA_900302695.1 Helostoma temminkii | reverse complement strand
CACACGCACACGCACGCACACACACACACACACACACACACACACACACACACACACACACACACACAGACACAGACACACACACACACACACACACACACACACACACACTGCCTGAGAGTGGGTGAGGATGATACTGTATGTTGTCTGGTTGGTTCACATTCATGAGTAACTAGTAACTAATGATGGTAAAGGTGATGTTACCTACAGACTGTGGAACAGAAACAGCAGTGGGTAAAGGTGGAGTTGATTTTAACACCTGATGTAGTGACAGTTAATCCATAAATGATTTTTAGTACTTAAAAAAACCCTAAACCTGTAAAAGTAACAAGTAACTAGTAATGGAAAATAAATGTAGTGGAGTAAAAGTTCTACTTCTTCTAATTTCTACTGGGTTAAATGTAAAAGTAACATTAAAAGGAAATACTCCAGTACAAGTACATCAAAATAAAGTACTTGAGTAAATGTACTTAGTTACTTACCGTGTCTGCTACGTAACTTTGGACATAGCAGTTTTTCCATTGTTGGTGTGCTCAGGATTTTTTGGGTGGGGCAGAAGGGAAACCTGATGAACTGATGTGAACTTCCTCTGAGATTTGGCCAGCGCCAAAACTAAACTTTTTCCTTGGAACTTGGTCGTTTTCAACTGTTTGTTGTGTAACTTTAAGTTACACTAGGTTTTTAAAGACAATCACCCTGCCATCACTGGGTGAAGGAAATATAGGTCAAACTGAAACAAGGATATGTTCATATTCATAATAGTCACATCACATCACATCACAGTTCAGTCTCTTCTGATATTAACAACTACTTTTACTAACATATATTTATTACTGCTTTACCTGGAAAATCACGTAATACCAAGTTTTTGGTAGCACTTTACATTATGTTTGTTTGTTTTCTAGTCTCCTCTACCTAGAGATTAAATCTCTTTTTCAAGAGAGCTGAGAGGAGGAAGCTTTCATAGTCATCAAAGGTCAGTAAAAAAAATATATATATATATAAAAAATGTAAAAACATAAAACATGTAACAAAGCAAAAACAGTAAAAATCAATAAACAAAACAAACATAACACAAACAAGCACAACAAAGAAATAACCACAAACAATTCAATTGAATTATTTCAAATGTGTTAACGTTTAGTTTGCCCAAAAACAGCTAAAGTGTTTGCTGTTATACTGCGAAATTAAATACTGCGTTTCTAATTTCTATTGTTCATGGAGCTCCTTTGTCTTTCCTTTGTCATAAAACCACATTAAACCATATTTGGTGTTATAAACAGGGATGTCCTGATACCGATACCAGTATCAGTTATTGGGTCCGATACCACCCTCAAGTACTTGTACTCGTAAAACTTCTCTGATGTCACTTCACATTAAGCAGCACTGAGCCGAAGAGACAAACAGGAATTAAAAGCAGCGACTGATAGAGAATCTGGTTAATTTTCACAATAAAACATTCAACTATATGCAAAAGTCCCTGTAATGTTTGTAGCTGGTTGAATGCTGGTTTCTTCTCTCTTCTCTATGCTCTACTAGACACTGTGTGTCAAACATTCAAACATATTAATTTTAAGGGTTAATATCCTTTTAACAACAAAAACGACAAATTTCAAACAGAAACCATTTAGTTCTTACACTTTTCCAGTAATTGCAATTACTTAGTACTCAGTTAGGAAATAAGTGGTATTGGGACCTCCCTAGTTGTAAACTATCGTTACTTCACCTATTGTGTTCAGCCATAAGTTGCTCTGAAAAAGAAAACAATGCTTCTTGTAAAACTATCTAAAGGTGAACAGTCTGTAGCTACAGGTCACAGAGTCAGTGCAGCAGGCTAAGACCAGACACTTATGCTTTTAAAGTTAACAGTAACTCAAGTTGTGACTTTGACATAACATAAATGTAACAATTGTTTGTTGCAGAGTCAAAGAGGAAATGGACTAAACAGAACATGACTGAAGTGAATCTGTGCATTTCACCAGATCACAACTGGATTCCAGTGGACACATGTGTCAGAAGCATCCCTGAGAAAGAAGGACAAGCAAACACATGTCGTTTACAGAAGAGGCGGCATCTTATTTTCTCCCTGCGGGTTCAAAATGGCCTTTTACTGCTGTCACTTCCTGTTAGAGTCACTGTTCAGGCCTGGCACGAACTGACAGCACGTTGGTACAAGTGCTGAGAATGAGTGGGTGTGAACAGTTTGAGCATCAGTGGTGCAAAAGACATGAGACACTTGTAGTTTGAAAATGTACAGTTAAAACGTCGGTCATCTTAGTAACAAGCAGCACAAGAACAAAGAATCGAGCCGCGTGAGAAGGAAAGTAGAAATGCAGTTTTCTGCGTTTCAGCATAATGAAAAACGGATCACAGAAAAGTAGTAGTAGTAATATTTATATAGCTCCAAATCACAACAACAGTCATCTCAAAGCACTTTACAATGTTTCAGGTTTAAAAACTTACAGAATAAAATAATACAACTATAGAGAATAATATAGAAAACCCTACAAACCCTACTGTGCAGGAGACAGTGGAGGGGAACAGAAGAAACAGAAGAAACCTCCAGCAGAATGAGGCTCAGGGTGGATGGGCATCTGCCTCGACCTCGTTGTGATGAGTGGCAGACACACACATACTGTATATGCATGTACATACATTTATTCATTCATTCAGACCTAGTGAGGCTGCACTTCCTATTCTAAAGATGCTCTGTGTTTGGTAAATGTTTCCTCTGACGTACACTCGTCACATCACGTCCCTCTCGTGCAGCTACACTATTGCTTCGTGTGAATATTGTGTTTTTATTCCAGCTTGCGACGTCTGTTTCTCAGAGTTGTCATCTTGCAGCACAGACTGTGAGCCATCGTGTGTCTGTCCCTTCCAAAGCGTACGTGGCGCCTGATGTCCGTGTGACTTCCTTCAGCATTGGCTCAAATCAGCGTCACTTCTGCTGCAGATGGCTGCTGCGTGCTTCACTGCCTTGTTTACCTGAGCGTCTCTGTCAAGTGTTTGCTAATTAGAACAAAGGGACGCTTGTGTTTTTCCTGCTTTCCATTTTCACTTGCTTCGCTGTGCCATTCAGGCTCTGTCAGGGCAGTGCGCACTCTGATGCTCCAATGATTTCTCTGTTTTGCCAGACAGAAAAATAGTTCTTTTGACTCTGAAAACTCAATTTGCGAAATCCCTAAGCTGTCACAGGTGCAGGAGAGATGGATGTAGTCAGTGATGTCTGAACATCTGTGGCAATGGAGTGAGATTCAGAACCAAAACGTCATGAAACTAACTTTGAACTTGGCAACAAAGGACCAGCAGAGATTTATTTTCATCAGTGGTCGTAGACACAGTGTAACACCAGTGGGAGGCTGAGGCTGAGCAGTTGTGACTTTAACATGTTGGACGTTACAGAAACATTTGAACTAAGATATATTACATGATATTATATTATATCACGTTACATTTGTTTTGTGGAGAATATTTCTTATTCTCTTTAGAAAAAGCTGATGTCTGCAGGACTGGACAAATCTCACGCAGTGCTCCTTCTCTTTTTGGGTTGTTGTTCTCTTAATCTACACAATTAATCGACCTGTTAATTTAGCTTCAATTAGTAAACGTCAAGAATTTTAAAAAGCGCACTAAGAAAAAGGAGGTAATGGTGGGAAAGGGTAACAAGGAGAAGAGGTCATAATCCCTCCCAGAGGTCTAATCAAACTCTCTAATCAACTAGACAACGAGCCAAACTAAACATAAAATCACTCCAAGGGAGGAAAAGCATAACTAACCAACTGAAACTGAATCTTCTAAACTAGACAGACAGACAACAGAAGCCACAGCAGGACAGCTGACCTAGGGCTAAACTAAAACAACAGACACAAGACACTAACAAGATCAGGCAAAAACTGGAGCAGACTGGCATAAATGAAACAAACTGATCTGGCAAGGGCTGTGTAGACACTGAGGGTTTTTATACTGCGAGGCTGATTGCACATGGACTGCAGCAGGACGGATTGAGTTAGTGGGAACAGGTGGAGTGTGTGGAGGTCAGAGCAGGAGGTGTGCTCAGATCAGTCCAGACAATAAATGGCTGCTCGCTGCCCTCCAACCAGTGTCTCCACTCCTCTGTGGAGAGTTTGATGGCAAGAGGCTCCTTGTTGCCTACGTCATAGTTCCTCTCTGGGGCAAGCAGTCTCCTGGAAAAGAGGCACAAGGATGTAATTTGTTATCACTGACTGACCTCTGAGAAATATCTGCTCCTACGCCTGTGTCTGAAGCGTCCACCTCCACAATGAATTGTCTCTTGGGATCCAGGACAGTCAGGATGGGAGCATAGGTGAAGCATTGCTTCAATTCACTGAAGGCTCTCTGGGCTTCAGGAGACCAGGAGTAGCGTACCAGACTGGAGGTGAGCTGGTGAAGAGGAGCAGCGATGGTGTGATAGCTACGAATGAACCTTCTATAAAAATGAGCAAAGCCCAGGAAGTGTTGCAGTTGTTTTCGGGAACTTGGGGTAGGCCACCCAGCCACAGCTCGGCTCTTTTCTGGATCCATTTCAATGCGGCTAGGAGATGACGAAGGTTTATTCTCAAGGAGCCTCTGGAGGACTGTACGTGCCAGATGTGTTCCTGTAAGCTTCTGGAGAAAATAAGCACATCATCAAGGTACACAAAAACATACTGACTAATCATGTCTGAGAAAACATCATTTATCATTAACATCTCCACTGTTGCCTAGTGCAGCAGTGGACATGTTAATGATAAATGGACAGTTATTTGGTAAGTAAATCCCTTGTTCCAGGTACTTACACAGTAAATATTAGACACTCTGCCTGTAAATTAAATTGGTCACTGTTGCCCCATTGTTCCAGGTACTCATAAATACTAAACACTGCAGTGTTGTGTTATGCTACATTTGTACTTTATTTCCTGGGAATGGAAGGCAGCACTGAGCTGAAAAGGTAAGTCTGAACTCTGATGTGCCCATATTAAATATTAAAAGCACCATACAGTCATAAAACAATCATCTGCCATTTGCTGGTGAAGTGAAATGAGATGCTGAGAACGAAGGTGCAAAACACCTAATGTGAAAGACTATTGGTTGCTCAGTTATGTCCATTGGTCCTGCTGTAATTATAAAATAGGCATTAATAAGTAGCCTGTAGTTAAAAATCTACCGTTCAAAAATTAGCACCAACCATAATATTTATTTAAGTTTATGTCTCCATGCACATGGGATTCCCTACGAACACATATTAACTTTTATTTTAATTCAATTTGAATTCTGCCTCACTACCCCTGTGTGTATCTGCACCTTCCTGCCAGCTCATCACTGTTCATCTCATGCACCTGCGCCTCATCGTCCACACCCTCCTCTGCTACTTATCCCAGCTCATCGGTCCCAACCTGGTAACGTTTTTGTTTTCGTGAATTTTCGGACCTTCGTCTTGTGTCTGCTTTTGGGTCTTCACTACGGTTCCTTGACAGAATAGACAGGCCAAGCATGAACTCAGCCATTACGAGCAGCATGGTTGGAGAGTTACAGGTCAAAGTAATTAGGAGTCATGAGCAGGGACCTCCAGCAACAATCTCCTCCTGACGACTCCGCTCCGGCTTCCTTGGTCTATGTGGCTCTCGAGCCACAGTATTCTGTGGTACTCAGTCTCTACGCCTCCAGTGTTTGTTGACTTGGGGGTTAGATAGTGTTACCTTAAATTCCTTCATGCTGTTGCCTCCCAACATTAACCTCTAAGGTGCTGAAGCTTATGTTCATATACTAACTCTCACTTGTGGCAGGAGACAAGATCAAACAACCAGGCTGCAATAACAACTACATTTATAGTGAAAGTAATTACAACTGCATCGTTTCCTAACATCTAATGACAGCTGACATAAAAGATACTCAACATATCGATTAAATGATCACAGGAATCTTATCTTTATCCATATTCAGTTTTTTACAGTTGTGTTCAGACACTGTGTAACATCTTTATTTGCCTAAACTCAACTTCACCCAGGATCCTGGACTTGAACTCGTGTCTGTGGTTTGTCAGTCATTAACATTTTACACCCTCCATTCACCCCAACCACCTCCTTGCGATTCACTTTCCGCTCATAAATCATTTATTCATAAAATATGATGCATCACAACATAATAATTATTTTGATAATGTTTGGTTTCGGAACACAAATCCTGCTTTATCGTTACTTTCTCTTATAACTAGAGCTTCAGAGTCACCTCAGCTGTAATCAGCCATCTTCTGTTTCCTTGCTGCTGAATAAAGCTGTTCACAGTGACTGTGTAACCCCTCCATGGGACACATCCCTCCTGTTGAAGGAAATCAAAGCGCTGCTGCAGCCTACACACACTCAGCCACATTCTCCAAAGGAAACATATGATTTCACCAAATGTGCACATTGGTCTTCCCACGAAGCAGCCAGAAGGACGTGACATGCCGGCAGCTCAGAGCAACAGCGCGCAGCGTGCAGTGAAGCTGACAGAGACACGAGGAGCGGTTATACAGCATTATCTCTGTCCCTGTGTCCTCCCACTCTAACTGGAGCTCTGTCTCGCTCCATCTGGCAGCTCCACTTCATTCTTGTTTATCAGTGTGGGACATGCAGCGCTGGGGGCAGCGAGTGTGTGTGTGTGTGTGTGTCCTCTGTGAGCTGCATCCACGTACAGCAGCGTTGCTCTGGGCGCGGAGATAAACACGAGGCTCTTCAGTTTCGTATCCACTTCATGCCTGCGTTCTTGCTCCCTCCATCTGCCCTTCATTCAGTATCTCCCCTCCCCTGAGAGCAGGATGAGAGCGGGCAGGGATTGGAAGTAATGGGTTCACACAGCATGACAAAGCCTTAGCTTCTACCGGAGGTCAATGTGTGTGTGAATGGATTAAAGCAGCATAAAGACTGTAACAGGCGTGTGTTAGCACATCAAGTCCCAGGTGCTGCATAGTACTGATGATGAAATGTAATCATTCCCCCATTTCAAACGCTTTCAGCAAGGGATGAGACCAAGCTGCAGCCACCACAGCTGGAGGCTGAAGCTACCGTGGAGGATTTTAGATTGAGAGGGATGTGGTGGCCCGACTGTTCTGATCGTGATGAGCCACATCCAGGCACTGACAGATACGCCCTGAACCCACCATTTTCATGTTTTCTTTTTCTAAACCAGCCAGTGGCCCCTGCCTCAGAACAGTACTGAGTGTAGGACTCAACACTAAGGTAAAACTGCAAGTATGTGCCTACAAAGTACCCCATACCTACAGACTGTGGAACAGAAACAGTGACAGTAACTATCCATCCATTTTCTGAACTGCTTGGTCCCTGTAGGGGTCATGGTGTCTGGAGCCTATCCCAGCTGTCATACAGGCAGGTTGCCAGACCATCACAGGGCCACATATAGACATTCACACTCTCACACACGTCTCCAAGTAACCTGACTGCATGTCTTTGGACTGTGGGAGGACGCTGTAGCGAACACTAACATGGGGAGAAGATACAAACTCCGCACAGAAAGACCCCGGCCCACCCAGGAATCAAACCCAGAACCTTCTGGCTGTGAGGTGCTAACCACTGAACCACTGCACCACTGCACCAACTACTAACTAATGATGGTAACGTGATGTTACCTACAGACTGGAACAGAAACAGTGACAGTAACTAGTAACTAATGCTAGAAAATACATGTAGTGAAGTAAAAGTAACATAAAATGTAAATACTCCACTAAAGTACCTCAAACTTGTACTTGAGTAAATGTACTTTGTTATTCACGACCTCTGGTCTCTTGGTTTCGGTGTCACTGTTTCAGCTCATGGTTTTTCTCTCAGGTCACTGATCGACGGACTGTGCTCGACCTTAAATTTTTATTTGATGCATCATGAATCAGAACAAGTGGATGTAAAAGTTGGACGTACGGCGAACAGTCATCATCAACACTTTCTAAAGTGTCAGGACTTAAAATCAAAAAATAACTGATGTGACTCCTCACACTTGCTACTTCAGTAGGGACGAGTTCTAAAAATATTCCTCTGATTGTCATGAATACTGATCTTAAATCTGTTTTATTGGGTGAAACTATTCTTGGCGACAGTGAAGATATTTCTGTGCTCTTCTGATGCACTTTCTTTAAACATCCCTCTGTGTTGCTCACATCGCTTCATGTTTCCTCCTCATTTGTGTTTCCAATTTACTTTTCCAGTTAAAAGCAAACGACTGAGCGTGTTATAAGAGAATACTCTCTACCATGAAGCAAAACGCTCTTAGCCTCAGTTCAACAGTGGCTAAAATACTTTTCTCTGCCTCGCTGTCTAACTGAACTACTGCTGCTTCTTTAGACATTTTAGAGCAGTAACTTCAGTAGATCAGCTTGAGTAAAGGATTTAAGGTGGTTCTTCTACATACTTGGATTTTCACTAGTGTTGTGGATCTGACAGGAAGCAGCCGTGATGCACTTTAAAACCAACAGCGGTGATTCCCTGTAATCCTGGATTCTGACCTTGTTTTCCAGATCCAGGTTACTAACATGACAACAATATATTTAAAGTAAATTCCTGATACAGAACACTTGTCTGTTGGCTTTCTTTATTGTCCAGTTTCACAGTTTTCTGCATAAATTGGTTATGAAGTGTTCATAAATTCATTTTTCATTCATTCATTATCACTTCACTGATTGATGTCCAGGTTTACTGAAGGCTGACTGTCAGTGTTTCTAATGGGTGTGTCCAATACAGATCATAAAATCATTTTAGAAATGTTGTGTCTGTTGATGGAAATCAGTGTCTGACAATAATAACACATAGAGCACAGCACTGCAACACCGGACCAGAGCCGGTTCTGATTTCACATTCAGATGTGTTGATTTGATTCCCCCTCATAACTGGCTCACCTGACAGGAGAGAGATGAGTCTGTGGGACAGCGAGCTGCATGAATTATACCAAGGAAGAAGTAGTTGGTAGGAAGAGAGCGACAGAGATTAGTCTACGAACAAACATCAGCTTTTGTGGAGCAGCAGAATCAGGGCAGAGGTTTCATGTCCCTGATCCATCATGTTGCAAAGCTGATTCACCGTCATGAACTGACAGCTCATTGTTTGCCGCAGACCCCTGCTGCACTCTTTCCCTTTCAGCTTTGTCAGTCTGTGTCTTCTTGCACCATTTTAACCAACACGATGGACATTAGCAGCTGGGCAGTTTGAGCTGGGACACAACAGAACCATGTGAAAGGGCGTTTCAGGTTGGTGCTCGGTGCAAAGCAGAATGATTCATCAGTGAAACTGTGGGAAACTGTCAGAAGGCTGCAGAAGAGAGGTGATGGTTGAGTTGATGCCCGGCAGTTTCTCACTGCTTCAGATTCAAATTTAATTAGAGACGTTTCCAAACCTTTAAGATAAAAACCTGTTTGTTCTGATCCATAGGTAGAGTGTGCCAAACCAAAACCCTGTTCCCAAACTAATGTTCTCCTTGCTCAGTATCAATCACAGCCCTCTGACTTCAACCATACAGATGAAAAAATATTCAGTCTGCTGAGTAAAATGGTTCACTGTTCCCAGTGTGCAGCTGCTGGTCCAACCTGCCCAGTGTTTTGTTCTTTTTTCTGTCTCTTTTCACTCACCCGAACCGTTCGAGGCAGATGGTTGCCCACCCTGAGCCTGGTTCTCCTGGAGGCAGTTTTTCCTGCTGCTCAGTGGGATTTGATGTGTTTTCTATGTAATTTTATATAGTTGTGTTGTTATGTTCTGTAAACCTGAAACTGAACTGTGTTGAATGAGATAGAAAATCATGTAATTTAGTTTGTATTAAGAGTTTGAACTATTTCTACAAACACTAAAAACTTTTTTTTGTTTAGCTAAACTTTAATCTATTTTGCTGCTATTTGTAGTTTGATATTCGCTGTCCACCTTCAGAGCAGCGTAGTCCTGTGGGATAAAGTATCATCTGTCCTTTTAATTTCAGACACTTCAGGCTTCCTGAATGTAAATTTCACCCACATGCAAAAAGTTCAGTTCAGAGACAGTTGAGTTTTTCATTATTTATGGTGAAAGAGAGAAAGAGACTGACAGTCGTTACCAACAGGCCAGGATTACATTAGTAACTACTGCATCGTCTTGAAGAGTGATAATACCCTCAGCTAAAGTGCAGGCAGTAAATACGCATCTGTCCAGTTTGAGCTTGTTGCCATGTGGTGAAAATCATGATTTATTTACCTTCTCACTCAGGAGCCATGTTCCCTGGGATAAGCGGTGCAGCTAATTAATTCATAAATGAACAGCTGATTACATCACGTCTTTCACAGCTCAGGTTATTTCCCAGTCACCACTGCTCAAAGCTGCTGATTCAGTTCACTAAGATGGTTCAGTTGTGTCATTTGGATCCAGCTTTGGTGTAAAAACTGCTGCAGTACTAGTTTACTTCTGATCTGACTGTCCTGACAGCGGCTGCAGAGCCACACCTTAGTGAGAGTTTTGGAGCGGATGTGGCTCAGTAGCAAACACTGACCAGAGCCCTGCTTCTCTGCCCAAAGTGTTACTCAGTGTACTTGACATTTTGGCCTCACAGCCTCATCGTGCGCTTGTGCTTGGCCAGCTAGAACTAATCCTCAGTTTGAGCGCTGCGAGCAGTTCGAGCCTGATAACTGAGCTGCATCCTTTTCATTAGGAATGAACATTCAGAGAATTTCATGTTGACCCACAACTGTGTCACCACTTCTTTGAACTGTGAGTACAGTCCTGACGCTGCAGCAGTGTTATTATATATTCTGTCCAGATGGAGCACAAAGAAATCTTCTCTTCATGTGTCTGTTTCCCACTCATCCCTCCTTGTCCCCCGCCCCCATTCCTGTGTGTCCTACCTAATGAGGCGCTCTGCTTCAGCATGTGGGTGTCTTACAGGGAGTCTCAGCAACTGTTGGCACCAATCTGGATTCTTGTAACACGCTCTGTGCTCTGACACTTCTACACAGCTTCAGCATCAAGCATTTAAACACATGGAGCCTGATTTACTAAGATCCCGAATAGAGAGTACTAATTTATATACTCAATGTTGAAAATGTTGCAAGTTTCACAGGTTGTTGCAGGTGATCTACTAAGAAAACTAGCAGGATTGACGACAGGTGCAAACACAATGGAAGTGGTTGTGTTTAAATGAAGGAGAAAAGTCAAACCAGAGGAATTAAAGGTGTTAGTGAAAGAGTTTAATGAACTACAGTAACAAAATCTCATGGGAAGATTGGTGTAACCATATAACTGCATAAAAGTCAGGCTTTGCCTCATTCATTGTGTTCTGGATGCACGGAAACCAGAGGTGGATGATTATATCAGAGACATAATGCTCATGTCACACACATACACATCCTCTCTTGTATTCAGAGAATTAAACATATGACTTAAGAGATGCAGGGAAACTTTGTAATAATGGTGTCACTGCTCTCAGTAGTGGGTGTTTTCAGGTTAAGTGTTTGTGGCTGATGAAAGTCTGAAAGTGTGTTTGTCAGAGTGAAGAACAAATTCTCGCATTTGGATGCACCAGAAGGTAAAGGTTGTGAGGTCAATGATAAAAGTTCAAATTGGATGATTAGACATGAGATATTAATTTTTATTCCAAATATATCTGAGTGGTAACCACACGCTTTTACCTTATTATGTCATTTTCTTCCTGCTCCCTCAAATAGCAGCAGCCATTCATGTGCAAGCAGATTGCTCCTGCCTTTTAACATCAGATGCATAAATTGCAATGTGATAAATCACATTGATTGTGTGTTTGCATTTTCTCCTCTTGTGTTTTGTGCCATTTAGCAAAAACACCTAATTTTCTATATTTTTGAAGGCAAAATGCATAGTGTGCACTATTTTGCTAATTTCAAAGACCTTTTGTAAATCTGGCCCTTAGTGTACCCCAAATACATCAGTACACACACACACACACACACACACACACACACACACACACACACATTCTGCTTTAGAAATGAGTTGGTTCCTTTAAATGAAAGTAACATTTCTTTAGTATCTTATGGTTTGGCAGTGATACAGACATTAGTAACTAGTCAGGTGTTTGGACTGGCAACAAAATGATAAGTTTTTAGTTTTTATGTTTTGTTCTGCATCTTCAGCTCACAGTGAAAAGCTGATCCTCTGAGCTGTAACACAATTACTTTACCTCCATACTGATCTCTTTAAGCTATTGTCGGGTAATTACCTTGAAGAACAGTCGAACAGTTAGCAAATGATGCTTGATAGTGTGTATATGCTCTGTTGCCAGCAGTTAAATGAGACGATCAACACCGCTGTCATGTCTGCAGAGCTGCAACTAGCCATTAGCTAGCTTAGCTTAGCATAAAGACTTGTTCAGTGTTTATTGTGTACTTTCTTCACCACAATCAGAAGAACAAAACCTCTGTCCCTGAGCCCCTACTTTACTCCCCCATTCCAGAAGCTGTAGTAATTTGTTTTCATATGCATTAATTAGCAGCGTAGATGGACAGGTCGTTCCACCCCTGCAGCACACTTCCATGTTGCCATGTGGTGTCTTGTTTATTTGAAGTCATTTACGGTCTCTGTGTGCTTGTTTTGTGTCTTGGTGTCTTAGACCCAGCGGCCTCTGAATGTTTAAATGGAAGCCTTAAGAAATGTGTTGAAGGTATTTCCTTGGTGTCTCTGGTTGAAATGCATCATTCTCTTCAGACACTTCTGTTCAGCTTTTAGTGCCACTTCTTGCAAATATAACTTGGTGAATATTGGACTGCTCCTTTACCATTTAATGCCAAGTCTAATAGTTTAATTTGAAGATGTGTGTCAAGCTTCTCAGTTTCTCTTGTTTAACGGCTGCAGCCACAGCACAGGGGATATTGGCAGGGTAACCAGACACCAGCAGGTATCTAGTGTTAGGCCGAGCAGTGGCAGCAGTGACCAGGATGATGAAGTGGTGCTGGATGCAGCTTGGACTGCTACCAGACTCAATGGGATTGTTTCCATCACTGCCAGCTGTTTGCTAACTGTGTGTGTCTGCTGTGTGGAGCAGGGCAGGTAGTGAGTGAATGCAGCTCTACAGCAGCTGTATACAGAGGTTCTGTAGAGACCGACCCCTTTCATGCTGCACACGGCCTTTTAAGTCATTGTTACAGGGCTGGGTATTAAATCTCTCCTAGTAAGTTAACAAGTAATATGAAAAAAAGATAAATATGAAATATAAAGATAACAGGGCACTATACAATGCTAATATACATGAGTGTAAAAGAAGAACTAGGCAGTTCTAGGACGTGTTGCAGACATAAGCACATTCACAATATACAGGTGATGATTTCACATTATGGGAGGGAGGAAGGTTCATGGGAACAGTTTTAACAATAGTGTTGTTCAAATAATTTCAACACGACTGTTTTGTTTTGTACTAGCCAAATAATGGCTAAGCTAGTTAATTAAACAGGTGTGATGAGCAGGTTAAGAACTGGATGTGTATAAAATGCCATTAAACCCCATCTCTAACTGTTATTGGCTGGTGAATTTCTAATAATAGGTCTCAGTCTAAACTTTGACCAGTGTGATCTGTTTTCATGCAGCCATGCTACCTGTGACACGGTCACGCAGGGAACGTAGCCTCCCCTGGAGCTGTCTCCATTTACGTCTCATCATAAAAAGATTGCTGCTCTGCCTCCATGCTCTCTGCTGCAGGACCCATCTGGTGTGTTCACAATGACATGCATCATTTCCCTCTGTGCCTGAGGGGTTTATAGCAGCCTAAACGAACAAGAGGCCCCTCCACTGGACCCTGAGCCAACGGGTGGGGGTGATAATAGCCAACCGCAGCTCAGAAACTCAAATTACACGAGATGGAATTTATTTTCCAATCACCGTAAAGAGGGGAACACCTGCTGTAACTCCCTCTGATATTTGCAGAACCCTGCCCCCAAGCTGTTCTGCTGAGGGTCCGTCTGTAACAGCATTTACCCAGAGAGCAAGAAATTCCTTGACAAGCATGAAGCAAAGCTGCTGCAGTTCAACACAAGCCCGAGAGTGAGATGTTGGTATTAAACATCTGAAGAGAAACTGTTGCATTAAAACTGAAGTGGTCTGTGCACCCTGACCTGAGCTGATACGGTTTCATAGCTCCGAGAAGCAGGTACTTATCAGTGAACAGACAGTAAATACTCCAGTTTTTATGCTGCATTTGCACTGATAATTCTGGACTGTACATGTCCCCTGCATCCAGCGTATCTCCTCAATAAATGATGTTTTCAGTTTATCACAGATTTTATTAGGTTCAGGTTTAAAGCAGATGTGTTTAGGCACAAGACGTACAAAGAGCTACAGTACTAGGTTTAGGGACCAGTGCTGCTCTGTTTTGGTACAAAAACTATGAGGTTTAGACACAAAAAGACATTGGTTCAATTACAAAGAGCTACAGTGCAAAGAGTACTCTGCTTTGGTTTACTTCTGGTTTAGACACAAAAAGGTTTTGGTTTGGTACAAAATGAAATCTGTTTAGGCACAAGCAGTAAAAATGCCTTAAGTTTAGTGAAAAATCATAATGTTAGAAATACACGTTAGAAACTCCTCCTCTGGCCCGAGCTCCTCAACACGAGGACTGTTTGGCTCTTTACACATCACTCACAGCGACTGTTGTTCATGTTGTGCTTGTTACGGCTGCTTGAAGTCACATGTGTGGATGACATGTACATGCAGTGGTAGGTTCAGTATGGACATGGTAACTGATATCAGCCGTCTAATGGGATGATAATTATCTGTAGGTGTGCAGTGCTTTTGTTTGCAGCATTGTTTTGTTAATTATTGATATAGAATAATAGTAACAGTGAGTAATAATACACATAACACGATGTGACAGGAATTATCTGGTTTGACAATTAAAAACATTGTCATTGTGTCAGAATTAGCTCAGGATCAGTTGGAGGTGGAAACACAGGAGAAAACAGCGTAGGAATGTGGTGCTGCACAACACAGCTAGAGGCATG
>OMLM01021143.1:0-27133 GCA_900302695.1 Helostoma temminkii | reverse complement strand
GTGGAGGTGGAAACACAGGAGAAAACAGCGTAGGAATGTGGTGCTGCACAACACAGCTAGAGGCATGTAATGATCCACGGGTGTGTGTGTGTGTGTGCGTGTGTGTGTGTGTGTGTGTGTGTCTGTGTGTGTGTGTGTGTGCGCTGGGGGGTTGTGTGTGCAGAGCAGTGCGTGGAGAAAGTGTGTGTTTATATGATCGGCATGATATTGGGTTTGTCTGTGATCCATGTGTCTGTAAAACTACCTTAATTTTTCATCCAAAGTCTGACGCAAAGCACTGATTTTGCTTATGAATCTCATGTCCTCCTGAGATGAAAGTGAGTTTGTCTCAGCTGTTTTTGTCTAAATGTCAGTCAAGCAGATGCTGCAGGTCAGTGAATCATATGTTGCAGTGAGAAGCTCAATACTTCACGTCCCTTCATTCATCTTTCACACAGTCATTTAGCTTAGATTGTTGAACAACAGTGTAAAACATTAATATTTAGTTTTTGTTTTCATAATGAAAAATTGGTCATCAATGAATATTTTTCATCATAGTCATTTTCTTAAATTACCACTGTATCCTGACACTTTAATAGTGAATCATGAGAGTTAAACGTGAGGAGACTGTGTCCTTCCTCCCAGTAAAACATGAAACTAACACAAACCGTCTCTTCTACCTGAAAATCTTTAAATGACTTTGTGTCGTTGTGTCTTCTTCTCCTGCAGCGGTTTAACGGCACCGACAGGAAAATTAGCTCCATCTGCTGTTTAACTTGGTAAAGCCACTTTTAATATTCACATAATCATAGAGCAGGCACATGTGAGGAACAATGAATGAGATGCTGCTTTACAACAGCAAATAAAAACACAGTGATCCTGCAGCCCTCCGTCCCTCCACTCCTCTACTGTTTGGGTCCATCCACTCGGGGGAAAGAAAAGACGAAAGCAAGGATGGATGGAAGGAGATAAGTGGAAGGATGGATGGACAGAGGGAGAGGAGGGGAGGGATGTAGAGGGAAAGCAAGCTTTGAATACAAATGAGCTGACACACATAACGCATGCCCTCCCTCCCTGTCTCCTGATCACTGCCTCTCACACACATGTGGAAACACTCTACCCCCTCACACACATGTTCCTGCGCTCTCCCTCTCCTCTGTCTCTCCTCGTTGGTTCGAACGCAGCACGGGAGGTGATTTCAGCCTCTCAGTGTGTTAGCGGCTGCTGCTGATTGAACGGAGGGTGAGAGGAGGGTTTAGAGACGGAGACGCTGCTCCCGCTGCTGCTTCTGCTGCTGCCACTGTGGACCAGGAGGCAGGAGGAGGAGAGGAAGAAGGAAGAAGGAGATTTTCACGCCACTTTACCATCATCTGATCTGACATGGCCACTGCATAGGAATCTGGAGACGAGGTATCTGAGGTAAGGAGGGAGGGAGGGAGTGATGGATGGCAGGTTTCCTCTCCTCTGCCTTCCTGCTGGTTCGAGCAGCTGCAACAGAGCAGTCGTGTTGTGGAAGTCACTGTTCTGCACGTTTCGTGCTTCTTCCTCCCAGTTTTTTAGTGTGTTGTGTGTTGGTGGGGGACTGTGTCTCTGGGGGATTCTGTGTTTTGCAGTGGTATTCCCCAAACAGAATTATCCAGCGCTGGGTGAATCCGATTATGGATTTACCCCTTTGCTTTGTTCTATTAATAGAGGGCGGGATTGCCGTGTGGTCATGGTGTTTGCTGATGGTTTGACTCCAGCTCAGGTGCAGGTGCTGTGAATGGTCAGTATGACTGAGTGCGTGATGGATTGGGATCAGGGCTGGAGGAGACTGACGCTGGCAAAAATGCACACATACACACAAAAAAAGGAACATAGGAGGTTTGCTGACATGGACAGTGACATCACTAGGTGGCAGGTAAACGGTTACATTTCTGTCCCTGCTCCACACTGGGAAGTCACCGTCAGCTGCATGGATGATACTGGGATTGTGGAGTTAGATGCCTCTGGACTGACAGTTTATGCATGAATGAATAATACTACATTGACAAGCGGGTTCTTTAACTGCAGAATGAAGCATGATCCAGATTGTTGAGCCCAGTTACAGTAGCACTGTGTGCATACATGCTCACATGCACATGCGTAAGTGCTGCATGTCCCGGGGCAGGGTGGTGGGCTGCAAAGGCAGGAGAGAGGACATATGGCTGCCTGGGTCTCTACACTTTCACTGGAGTCCTTGGAGCAGCATGGGATTCAAATGTCCTTCTCTCTACAGTGTGTGTGTGTGTGTGTGTGTGTGTGTGTGTGTGTGTGTGTGTGTGTTAATTCAACTTTTCCCTCTGCAGCTCTCTTTGCTTCTCATCTCCACCATTTTGATTTCAGATTCTAGGTCTGTTGCTGTGTCATTCTCATTCTAGGCTTCAACGTTTGTCTTGAGCTGAACAAAAGTGACGTGTCATTGACGCCCTGTTCTGTTCTGACAGTGGTCACAGAGCTGCACACAGGATGTGAAGCTGATCTATGATCTGATAGAAAAACATCCCGTAGTGTTTGTTCAGTTGTGAATCTGGCCTTTGTTTCCATGTTTGCCTCCCCTCACACTGCACACATCAGTGTGTCCACTAATCTCTGCCTCTGTTGACAGGTTGGTTGAATATTCTCTGACTGATTGATAGACTGATTGATCAGATTAGGCCTCCGCTAATCTCATCCAGACCAAATGGATGGCTTTTTCCATACACAAACACTGTGCAGTATCACTAACACGCTCAATGATTCCAAATTGGACCATTATAGAACAACAGAGCCTGGAGCAGCGTGAAAATGAAGGAGCTAGAACACAAACTGAACATTTCATGAACAAGGATTCAGTGCAGAGCTGCTGCATCAGACCTGGGTTCTATTAAAAACTGTTGCTCAGTGCCACCATCTACTGCTCTACACCTGCATACCGAGCACTGGACGGCTCCTAATTAAGCTGCAAACTTTCTACCCAGATCTCCACTCGCTCCAGAAAAGTTTTTTCTTACCAAATGTGCGTGGGCCAGCTCAGAAGTCTGCATGCGCCCCAGAAGAATTGAAACTCTCTGATTCTCTCTAATCAGTGTCCCATATACCAGATATTTATCATCAGAGGCTTCCCCGCCTCATCTCTGGCAACAAGCGTGGTTTTTCCCAAAACACAGTTTCATCTTCAGGCTCTTTGCCACCACCAACTCACAGGGAGAGAGCGTCTTCGTGCTGCCTCTCACTGAGGAAATGAAACACACAATAGCACTTCCCATCAGCCTCTAGAGGAGGACAAACAGCAACGATTCTTCCCTCTGTCAGTCTGTTTCTCTTTTTCTTACTGTTGTTTTCCAATACCAGTGGCTTCGGCTTGTTCATCCTGACACCTACTTCTCTCGCTCACACTCAGAATCCAGCCGCTCCTTAAAGCAGTCCTGGTGGGCACATTGCATTGTTCTCAGGACTACTAAGAGCTCGGCTTTGTGCCTTATTCATCACTCACCGATTCTTTTCACCAGTGTAGAAAGAATCAGGAGGAAGAAAGCTCTCCAACACAGACCACACCAGTCAGCAGCAGAACACGCAGGCCAACCTGACGACTTCTGCGAAAAGAAATAAAAAGACCTCTTCCCTCTACAGAACACAAGTAAATGGAGACCGCTGCTGGTCAGTGTGTCTAAAATATTTTTGTTATTTTGTTTGTAGTCAGAGCAAAGTTTGTGTGAAGCCAGTGAATTATTAATATTAATAACATTATTATTATTATTAATAATAATAACATTTTGGTATCAGTGTATGCGCAACTTGTCGTTTACATTAATTGCTCAGGGAATTTCTAGAAAAAGTGTTTCAGTCTGAAAGGACACAAATCAAGTTGTCAGTTTTATTGACAGGAGACTTTGCCAATAAGTGCCCTCCATTAAGGACTGTGAGGATGGAGTCCAGCAGCCAGATCCACTATCAGTGGTGATGTTGACTGTAATGACACCAGAGAGAAGCAGCAGAGATAAGGAGGTTTAAATATTCTTCAGCTTCGATGATTGGATGACAGGAGTTCCTGCGCACAGACTCAGTGAAATGACTGAATAGTGGTAGAGATGTGGTGTGAGATGCCTGAACCAGCTTGAAATGCTACTTTACAAAGATTAAATGGAAATTGATAGAAATGAAAATGCCAGTGAACATACTGAGTCATTCAGGTGAGGTTGTTTGAAAGTTAAATCATGACAAATGAACTTGTTTGTTATTAGTAGCTGCATCAGTCTGAAGAAAGTAAGAGACACTGCATTTATCTACCAGGTGTGTTTCATTTCACACCTGCCCTGAATAGGCTTGTGAGTGGACAAGGAAGGGGAGAGTGTGGGTAGATGTGACAGTTCCACCTCTAACAACCCTTCCTACTCCAGGTAAAGTAACGGTGGCCTTCCTGGTGGATGTGTGAAGTGGTCTTGATTTTTCTTGGGATGGGTGATAAGGCAGCATGATAAATAAGAGACAGATTAGAAAATGTTGTGTAAACACGTTTTAAAAATGTCCTTCCACTTAGCTGAAAATACTCAGCCTGTGTAAATGGATCCTGCACAAGATCTGTCACAAAAACCTTTCCATTTTTATCCAAACTTCTTTTAATGAGCTTGGTGTCACTAAGGGTTAGAAACATCTCTCACACAATCTGCATCTCTGTCTTAATGCCTGCTAAAGGTTGTCAGAACACAGGAAGACTTTTTAAGTGAGGAGTCTTGATGAAAGGCTCTGATTTGAAGTGGTCAAATTCTTATTTCTCTCACATACAGGCCATAGTTTTCACACATTTCCCCTTAATTGCTGATTTTCTTTAATTGGAGATCGAACAAACAGAAATGTTTCACTGTGCAAAATACTCCATAATCCAGGAATGCTTTCTGGGATATCTGGAAACTTTTAATTATGACCCATATATGACGATGTTCTGGTTGGATGCCCACCTACAACTGTTCCCATTTCCCTTATTAGCTCCCCAGTGTATAGACCAGCTCATTCCCCTCGTCATATCGCACACCACTTATAAACCAGCTTTTGTCTGTTGTTGGTCTCTGACACCTGCTTGGAGTGTGTCCTCACTGCCTGTGCTGCACAAACCAGTTACTGCTGTTCATTTTTACTTACATTCAGATCAAAAACCCTTTAAACTGAGCATGAGGACACTTATTGTTGGTGGTGACTGTGAGGATGCTTCATTTTCATGTTGACATCCTTGTCATTTGGTTTTTTTTTCTGCTTCACATTAGAGTGAAAATACAGCGAGGCTGTGGTCTGACAGTTTGATAAATGCGTAAGGTGAGAGCATTGATGTCTGTATAGTAGTTATTATGCTTTAGCTGGTAGCTTGCATGCACCTCCAGGAAGATTGGCCACAGTCCCATGGACTTTAAATGTGTTGATACCAGCAGCTGTGGTCACAAGAACCTGCTTGGAGATGTTCTTGTAGCCTTTGCTGGTTAAAGATGCTTTTGATACTGACTTATAACAATAGGCTGCTTGAAAAATCACCACAGCAGAGGAAGGTAACGTAGCCAAAATTGTACTGTAGTAAGAGTAGCGTTACTTTAAAATAATATTACACAAGTACAAGTAAAAAGTATCATCCAAAAAAATAATCAACTGGGAGTAAAAAAGTGTTTAATGAAAAGACTACTCGAGGACTAAGTAACTGTTTGATCAATATCATATATTAAAATTAAAATATCAAAATGATGCAATAAGACCAACAAAATATAAAATAATGAGTAAATAATGAACAAAAATGAAAAATAAAAAAACATCTTTACAAAATATCAAAATAAGGCACAAGAAACACAAATTTCCAAATCTCACTTTTTCACAACTTAAAGCTTTTGACACCAATAACTACAGTAGGTGACGTGTGTATGTTTGAATAGTTTAAACTACTTCCAGTGACAGATTGTATATTCACTTGCCTTCCAAACACAGCAGGCTCCTTGAGTTTTTGTATGTTGAAATGTCAGTTTGTTTCGGCAGACAGAGAAGACAGAAGACCCTAATATAATAATATATTAGGGTTATTAGAATATCTAATGTGTAGAATAAAAAAGTAACGAGTCAAATGTAGCTCAATGTAGCAGAGTAAGAGTAGAGTTTCTTCTTCACAAATCTACTCAGGTAAAAGTTACAAGTATGGTGCAGTAAAACTACTCTTAGAAAGTCAAGTAACTCAACTGAAGTAAATGTAATGGAGTAAACATAACTCGTTACTACAGCCCACTTATCACAACTCCTATTGCCATGACACCAAGCTGGCATCTAGAGGCAACTTATAAGTGCTGCTCACTTTGCCTTTGGGTATAATATCACTATACTGGCAGGTGGAGGTGGTCTGTGTTTGTCATTCAAAGAGAAAAAGCAAAAGAAGACAGAGCAGCACTTAATGTGTTAATCAAGAATATGTCAGATTGAACTTCTGTACACCACTGAGGTCCATTTCTCTTCTCGTGGAGTTTTTCATTAATCTTGAAACCAATCATTTTATTCTGCAGTTTCAATGCTACAAAGTAAAAGTCTTCTATTATGCAAAATCCACTTTTTGTCATTTTTATACATTTATATGGCTCCTGTATGACTTATATTTTCCTGTTTTGTAGAACCCAGACCCAGAATGGTTCCCCTCACCATCATACATTAGGGGGGTGTCATAGTGGCTCAGACCAATCATCAGACTGCCATTGTTGGGTGTCAGCCATTGTTTGGTCCCCACTTGTGCAAGCCAGACAGAATCAGTGTGTATACGTGTGTGTGCACATCAGAGTGATGATCAGTTTGTGGATGTTGGATTAACTTCAGGACTTAGATGTACTGATTTTGACTGCCTGTGACCTAAACCTGGGTCTGGCTCAAAGTTTGAAGCCGCATGTGTTATCATTACCAAGTGTTTTGTCATGATTTTTACTGGGTTAGATGGGAACACACAGAAATGGACAAACAAAGTGTGTGTGTGTGTGTGTGTGTGTGTGTGTGTGTGTGTGTGTGTGTGTGTGTGTGTGTGCATCTGAGTGATGATTGTTTAGCAGTCTGGGGTTGACTAGAGCATGAACATTTACTAAAACATTGTGGGGACAGCTGGGATCTGATTTTTTCAGGAAGGACAGAACAGTCCTTCCTCCACTGAGCTAATTTGTTAGCTTGTCTGCTGCTAAGTCTGACACTGGTGTATAAACACTCACCTCTAAACAGTTTCTTTGGGTCTAAGTCGGTTTAACATTTTGGCAGGGGTGGTACTGGAGTTAGTGTTTGCCTAAAGAGTACTCCATTATAAGTAGTACCACTTAAAATCCTTTACTTAAGTGAAGTACTAAATAGATGCTGCAAAATGTACTTTAAGGCCTGTAGTATTTAAAATGTAGAAATCTAACATGTTCCGGTCTCATTAGATTTAATAAAAATAACATTATGTATTGTATGGATCTTGTAAGATCATAAATGATCCACTGTGCTGTACGAGGTGAAAAATTTGACTAAGAAACATTTGTAGTGCTGAACAATAGCAGCTGGTTTTAACCCTTTATGTCCTGACAGCTGCTTCATCCATAATAACACATCAGCTTTTATTAATATGTCAAATTCTGTTTTAACAATCTGCATCCACAGAGTCACTACAGCTGTCAGATACATACAGAGGAGGAAACAGGACAAAGCTTCTAGTAAAGTACAAACACAAAGCTGACTTCACTTTTCATGCAGGTGTTAAACAGTCGCGGATTAAACACATAAATAACTGAAACAGTATCACAGAAATCTCGTGCAGCAGTTTGGTCTTTCCTGAACTCATTTGTTCCGATCGGATTCCACTAAATCTCACACTCTGAACTCAACCTCAGGGCAGCGGTGGACTAACCCAACTCTCCCACCTTTGTTCAGGATAAGGAGGCAGAGAGCTGCAGGGACGGACGCTCAGAGAAACACAGAGAGGGATGGCAGTGGAGGAGAAGCCCGGTGTGAAGAGCAGCAGCTCCATCGTCCCCTGCTTCCTGTTTGTGGAGGTAAGAAACATGAACACGCTGACATGTTACACACAGTTTGATCCTCTGATTCTGTGTCTAACACGTTCAACATTAGTCTCAACATTAGAAAATCTAATTTTGTGTTGATCAGTAGAAAACAGAGCAGCAACCTCCTCCCCTCCTCACAGATCATATCTGCGAGTGTTATTTCCTGATCTTCTGGGCTTCCATGCTGCCCTCTGATGTATCTCTCTGGTTACTTGTCCTGTCAGCAAAGAGAAACCTTCGTGGCTCTGAGACTTGACACTGTGTCTAACCCCCTGACTTGATGCACTTTCCCCCGCTCGTGTCTCCACTCTCAGCCTCAGAGGTAAATATTTCAGGCTCAACAGAAGCGTGTGGGACAGCTCAGCAAACAGACATCCCCTCTCTGTGCCACACGTCCTGCCCTGCTCCTGCGTTCAGCATTTTCCAGCATATTTGTGAACTGCATGATTCATGGAGGTGTTTTGTTGATGTCGCAGCACAGACTGGGTGGGTGTTCAGGTGCTGTTCTGTGCAGCTCACGCCAAAGGTCTCTGTCTGTGGCAGACACACACAGATGACTCAGAGGGCAGCGCTAGTCACAGAGTCTCCACCAAATTGTAACTGAGGTGGAGAAAAGCACCAACTGGTGCAGTAATCAGACTGTGTGTTAGCAAAGCAGACAAACCAAGCAGCCCAGACGCTCAGTGACTTGATGATGGAGCAGCCGGTTCATCCACAGCGCAATGATGTGATGCAGATGTTGCATTGTGTTGGATTTTAGTTTGGATTCACCTGTACTGATGTTTTTTATTATTTACTATCATTTTTTTATTCCAGATATTATAAAGCAAAGGATGTTTCCATAACTAGTTAGTTTCAGAATTAGTTTATTGTTGTTTGTTAAAACCACCTGATAGAGAAACCAAATCCTTGCACAATAGTTACTCACACACTCACGAATCAAATGAAATCATCAGGACAGTAGATTTTACATCATGTAGCTTCTGGGACAGAAAGCTCCTCTGGCTCCACTGTACAGGAAGTGAAATACAGGTGTTTGGCTGCTGAGGTGACCTGGTTACCAACAGTCTGTAGCTGCAGCAGCAGCTGTGACAAACATATGGAGGCATTTAAAAAGCTTTAGTGCCCAGTTGCCACATCAGAAGTTAAATATGAACACAGAGACATAATATCAGCAACATCATTATCACAGACATCAGTTGTGAATAAATATCGTCCATAAATGTGTCAGAATCAGGAAAAGACGCTTCTCGCACTTGCTTAAGAATCATGACAGTTAAATTTTTTCTTTAGTATGGCAATAATCCAATGACATAATATGAACGTGCATGAACACTGCGAAGAGTTGCTAACTGGAACTGTCGAGCTAGCAGACGAATCCTTGTTGGTGTAGGAAGAGCTTGTTCATCTCCAGCTGCAGGAATCATGTTTGTTCTTCTGCCATCTTGACAATCAGCAGTTTTCTGCAAGAAAATACATCATGAAGTGGGAGGTGCTGCAGCAAGTCTTCCCTGCTCACCTTCTTTGCTTTGCTTCTGTCTCATTCTGGGCCCAAACAGTTCCACCGACCCACCACGCCCCTGTGAGCCTGTCTGTGAAACACTGGTCCCTTTGGTTATGACCCACTGTAAAAGCTCTCCATTAGGCCACTCCACCATGGCCTCCCACACATCAACTCTCAGCCCTCAGGTCTCAGTCAATTCCCTTGCTGACTCTTCATCCGTGTGTGTGTGTGTGTGTGTGTGTGTGTGTGTATGTGTGTGTGTTAGTGACATATTCCTGTGTATAACACTGGAAGTAAAGGCCTCTACGCAGTCAGGGCCACAGGAAAGACGTTGGCAGCAGCTTTTACCTGTAATGGACAGAAGAGAGCTTATTCCTCAACATTTACTATTGCAGTCAATATTGATTAAAGTAACTGATTGAAAATTAATAATTTATTAACATTTGAAAGCCTGAATGGATAAAGGGTTATATTACTGTATATTGTATTGTTATCTGTGGCAGAGGCACCACTGCAATTTTCATTCATGTTACAAATAGTGAGTCTTTATTTCATACAGAGGGGGACAAATGTCACTGTCAACCACTGATATTAACTAGATGTAGCTAGTTACTGAGCACAGGGAGTTCAGCTGCAAAATAAAACAACAAAACTACACCTTTATCTTCCTTCTCATTTCTGGATAAACATCAGAATTAAAGAGGTCTTAGTGTTTGATGGGATAATAACAGTTAGTGTCAAGTATCACCTAAAATATAATAGAATTAAAATTAAAATAGGACCTTATGAAATAAGTAGCTGTGAATAAATAAAAGAAAATATATAATATGAAAAAAAAAGTTTTGACTAAACAGAAATAAACAAAATAAATCAACTTACTGCTGCATCACTTAGTGGCCGTCACTATATGTGGAAATCTGTTGTGGGAACATTTCACATCACCAAATAAGTACAAAGGTAATGTGCTTTCAGTGGTTCAAGTTAATATAATCCTTTAGCATCACTGATCCAGTAGCTGTCAAGCTCAGATGCAAAGAAGCTTCAGTATATTTTAATGGAAAGGATGGTTTCCCTCCTGAATTTGAATGTATGACTTTGAAGAAGTCCAGTATTTTACTAATATATCTTCACTAACATAAGAATCCAGTTAAAAAATATCCTGCAGGTTTCGTAGTTTGGCTGCATCTGAAGATTTACCCGCTACCTCCACTTGCAAAAGAAAAATATATGCTTATTAAAAATGAAATATGTGATTGAGTCGATCTTGATCCATCACACACACTTTGTGCCCACCCTAGCCTTAACTACACAACTAAATGAGTAACTCTAGCTCCCAACCTATAGCTGATTCTGTCCTGAAACCTAAAACCAAGTCTTAACCCCAGAATCAGTCCTTTCAGTCCTAACAGTGTGAGGACCACATTTACATTTGGCAGAGCGACAAAGAGACAGTTTCTGGAGGAACCAGGAATTAAACCACTGACCCTGGGGTTACCAGTTGACCGCTCTACCAACTGAGCTACGTGCCACCCAGGACCTGACAAAATGTCCTCACAATGTTGGTAATGAACAAAATATTGTCCACATAAATGTAGAATATGGACCTGTTCCTCATCCTTAGTCTCCTCTGACATCTACAGGTTTTAAATGTGAGGAAAAACACTGACCTGTGACTGAACCATCATCATCTGTGGAAGAAGTTCCACAGCAGTGTCATTTAGCTGTAATAGAATAAGATGTTTATTTCATTTGATAGTGAATCCCAGTTAAAAATATATAATTTTTCTAAGTACAGTATAACTAAATAAAATGAACATAACCATTTTAAACTATAAGAAACACACAAGGTGCTTGTGAGATATTACAACTTGCCTGATTTGAATAAAATAGCTGGATAAAACATCATCATCTGCAATTGTAGAATAACTGCACTGAGCATTTACTCTTGTGCTCTGGTGATGCGTCTGCGTCGCTCTGAAATCAAAACGCCGAACTGCGAGCTAGCGTTGGGATTTCTGTGGTAATGTTACCCCTTTTACACTGAGACACTTCCAGGGCTGGTTCAGAGCCGGTGCTTAGTGCTTAGTTCTTTGTGTTTAGTCAAACTGGTTCCACCCTGGCACCAACTCTTTGCTGGACTAGAACGAAGAGCTGATTGTGTCAGGGGCTGGACTATCATGACCAACGCGATCAACTGAAGCTTTGTTCTAAAGCTAAAACTCAGTGAGTCATTTATTAGGTTTGTTCAACAGCAGAGTGTCTGATAAAATGTAGTTATTGCTAATTAGCGAGCTAACGGCCAAAGCTAACACAGGCCAACAGTAACATCCATCCATCCATCCATTTTCTGAACCACTTAGTCCCCGTAGGGGTCACAGGTGTGTTGGAGCCTATCCCAGCTGTCATATGGGTGAGAGGCGGGGTACACCCTGGACAGGTCGCCAGTGCTAACAGTAACAACAACAATCAAATCGTATCAAACGTAATCCTTGTTGTAGAGACGACAACAACAAGCAGCGCGTATGTGTTGGACCAGGAGTGTTTAGATGTAAGTTTAGGCTCAGTTAGTGATGGAGGCCTGTGGAAACGCAAACTGGTTCTTAGACGGTTTTTAGGTTGAGCCAACTTTAAACTAGCACCAGCCAGAGAGAGAGACCACAGCTCTGCTTCATCTGTCACATAAATTTAACCCAGAAGCAAAAATCAGTGGTGCACATTTTATGGTTGCATCCTGGATTCATAATTAAAGAGTGAGGCTACATGTAGAAACATGGAAATAACACTACACATATCGGATAGCATATCGGATTGTATCATCTGCTAGTAATTATTTAGTATTATCATGCAGCTTTTTAAAGAAGGAGATGCACTTGTTCAACATCTTGGACTCTGCAGGGAGGGTGGAGGGAAACATGCTTAGTTCCAATGACACAGCTTTCTGCATTTAGATATAATCTTACAAATAAACTCATGTTGATGCAAGTAGGGCACTGAGTCAGAGTAGGAGCTGGGTTTGGAGGAGTTCACCACTCTCATTACTGATGCTGTTGCTAAGCAGAGCCAGGAGGATGACGCCATGGTTCGTGTGGATAAAATAATCTTTTAGTTTTTATAACTGAAGCGAAGATGATGAGAAAAAGTCTTCACAGGCTGAAGAGGTGAAAATGGCATCTGGGTTGAGAAGATAGTGTGAAGTACGAGAAGGCAACTGTGCAGCACAAATGATGCATTCTGCAGTTACTCTCTGCTGAGCTAAATCTCTGTGTCTTTTGAATATTCAGTACTGGTTCAGAGTACAGCACATACTACAGTGTACTCCTGGTACACTATCACCCAGTTTGATGCACATGCATGATGTCAGCCGCACATGTGAGCTCTGAGATGGATATGTGATCCTGGTGTTTGTTGGGTGGAGCTCTAAATAATAAAATTAGAAGTGATTCACTTATAAATAATAAATATTAATGATGATGCAGCGCCTGAAGTCATCTGTGAACCGTACAGAGCAACGTCAGTGACCTATTAATAAGTTCATATCAGAGAAGTGGACTTATGGCCAGAAGGACTGTAGACATGGGGAACGTTACATCACGATGCAACATTAGAAGGAAAAGTGATGCAGGATAAAGTAAAGGAATCATTTGGGTTTGAGCTGAAAGTCGTGTGGAGACATCTTGTGTAATAGGGAGGGCTCAGTCCCCCAAATATAATAAAAGCAAATAAACAAAAATGCTGCAATCTTGGTGCAAAATAGGTTGATTCACTGACAAGAAGGTAAAATAAGTCACTTCTGGAGCTATGACTGCTGATACGCCTGCATCGCTCTTTTATTCTCTTTATTCTTGACCCCTTATCGTAGAGTGTCATCATGACAGTTTCAAATCAAGCAGAATGTCAATAAGAACATTTCATGTCTTTATCTATACCAATAAAGTCCATTTTCTGTCTGTTTGCTTACAGACACCAAAATGGGACAACCCCACATGTGAAATAATACATTTCGCAGGGAGCATTTCACTGGGTCTCATTGCTGTCCGACGTCCTGTGGGTGTCCCACAGCCAAAAACAGGACCCCATGTACCTCTGCAGGACCGACCCTTCATTTTACATCAGGTTTATAAAACTAAAGCTGTAGAACGCTCCTAAAAATGGCAGAGCAGATACTTTTCTTTCAGATTGGTCCCGAAGTCCTGTGCAAGACCGGGTAATTTGTTTAGTACCATACGTGTAGCTACAGGCTGTTAGCTTAGCGTAAAGCTGCAGGGGGATAATAGGACCCATGCAGGGAAGTAGGTGTGTCAAGCTGCCTGTTGTCTGACTTGCATTATTCTATTTTGTAATGTATTTTAATTTATCTGATCAAGGTAATGGGAGGGGTATAAGTGTACTATGTATACTGTATGTATACTATGTATATGTATACTACTTACAAGTATAAGTGTACTATGTATAAATACTATGTTTATAATATTGTAAGTGCCATGACTTTTATAGGTTTATCACCTGGTACAAGGTATGCTTGCTACTAATACTACTACTGACTGCTGTGTCAGTTGTTTCAGGCTGTGTCTGGACACTGTTTAGAGGTTCAGCTGTCAGGTCTGAATGGTTTTAACTAATGCTGAGGCTGATGTAACACACGTAAAGGTGTATTTTGTTTTTGCACTATCTAGATTATTTTAAGTTGATTTCCTCACAGTTAGAATACTCCCAGCGCTCAACTAGTACGACTGAGTATTCCCTCCTTTTCCTCTCTAGTAGGATTTTCTGTATTTATTCTATGCTCCCATCATAAATGGCAGTTATGGCAGTTAACTCACACTGACTGTTGGGCTTCTGTATCTAATCTACATGTTAGTAGTGTTGGGTATTCTCTAATCCCCAGGTTACATTAGCATAAAGTCTGAAAACTCAGGGAAACAACTAGAACGGCTCTGGAGAAACAGCACAGAAAGAATGTGAGCACAAGTTTCCCAAAATGTCAAAGTGTTGCTTTTAATTAGGATGAAGAACAGCAGAGCTGATGTATCAGGGTGTGATGGGGAGAGGTGTAATGTTGCTAGTCACACGCAACATTCAGTGTGTGTGTGTGTGTGTGTGTGATACTAAGCCAGAAGCGTTGTCCCGTTTATTTATCTCCACACCTCATCAGCAGTTACCATGGAAACCAATCATCCAGACTCTCTTCATCCTCGCTGCCCTAATCACAAGTCACAACCTTTCCTATCATGGCTCCCACTCAGCCGTCTCGTTCTGTGTGTCTCGTCTGTCGCTTCCATTTGTTCCTTCATTAACTGTGTTTATGTCTTTCTGCTGCGTCTCTGACTTCTCCAGGTCAGTCACAGCCACATCACTTCTCACTGATTTCTGTTTCATCCTGCGTATGAATTTGTCATTGTCTGGCTTCTGCCTCTAATCTGACTGTGTAAAGACTGATTTTGCAAAAGGAATTTGTTAAATGTTGTTAATTCAATTCAATTCAAATTTATTTATATAGAGCCAATTTACAATGTTCAACGTTTAAGACCTTACAATTCAACTAAATAATACTGAAAACCCAACAAATCCCTCTTGAGCCGCAATAGGAGACAGTGGAGAGGAAAAACACCCTTTTAGTAAGGAAGAAAACTCCAGCAGAACTAGGTTCAGGGTGGGCGGCCATCTGCCTTGATCGGTTGGGGCAAGTGGAAAGAAAGAGAGGAAAGAACAACAGGTCACAAAACAATAGAAACAACAAAACACTTGGCAGGTTGGATGGGCCAGCAACTGTAGACCAGGAGCACACAGCCACAAGGCTGAGGATACCTGCAGAGAGAGAGAGAGAGAGAGAGAGAGAGAGAGCAAAAAGTTAATATTAAACAATGGTGATGTATGAGTAGATGGAGTAATCAGGAGGAGCTCAGTGTGTCGACGGGAAGTGCCCCCATCAGTCTAAATCTGGTTCAGAGTCACCTGAACCAGCTCTAACTATAAGCTTTATCAAAAAGAAAAGTTTTAAGTCTAGTCTTGAAAGTAGAGACAGTGTCTGCTTCCCGAACATGAACTGGGAGCTGATTCCACAGGAGAGGAGCTTGATAGCTAAAGGCTCTGCCTCCCATTCTACATTTGGAAACTCTGGGAACCACAAGTAGACCTGCACTCTGAGAACGAAGTGTTCTGCTGGGATGATATGGTACTATGAGGTCTGACTGTCAAGTTATCAAATAAATGCAATGAGTAAAAAGTTAAAAATTTACCTCTGAAATGTAGTGAAATAAACTATAAAACAGATACAAATACCTCAAAGTAGAGTAAAAAGGTAAATGTACTTTTTCATAACTGCGGGATGTGTTTTTACGGCCCCTGACTGTCTGCCATGACCTGACCTGCCCTGTCTGACTATTAAAATAAGAGTTTTATTAATGTAAAACTGCATTAAACTCACTGATGTCGTCATTCTCCATCAGACAAACTATCCAAACAGGTTCTATCAGTGACTTGGAGCTGGATTCAAATTCTGGTGCTGTACATTTAAAGCAAATCTGTAGTTCAGAAGTAATTAGTATTTAAGCTGGATGTGTGTCGGAGAAAGCAGCTTTCTGATGAGACACTTATCCAGACCAGTGGAGGGATGAACATAAAGCCTGATTCCAGCACAGTAAATACTTTCTGCAGTTTTTCTCTCAGCTCTGCTAACACTGCTGCCGGCACATGACACACTGGGAGCTGTTTAATGTCACCTTCTGACCTGAATTAACATCCACTTACGCTGCAGCTTTAGCCCTCGGACTTTCTATACCTGATTTATGTCTAATGTCTGTATGAAAAGCATTAGTGAGTGATTCTGTGTTGTCTCTTT
Source organism: Helostoma temminkii (assembly GCA_900302695.1). Lineage (NCBI taxonomy): Eukaryota > Metazoa > Chordata > Actinopteri > Anabantiformes > Helostomatidae > Helostoma > Helostoma temminkii. Next base: position 10,779 of record OMLM01021143.1, on the reverse strand, counting down.
GCTGAATGAACGGTCGTCTGACTGTTCTGGAAAAGTAGAGGAGAGTGTTTTACTTTGTTCTCACCATGAAAAGTCTTAAATGACAAATGATGGTAAATAATGGTTTGATAAACATTTCTGGCTTTTCAGACGGAGGCATCTGTAGAAACAAGATGGTTTGATCCTTTAATAATTTTAATCTTGTGGCACTTTATGTTTGTTTAGTGGCTTCAGTTTAAAAGTCTGCTGACTGTTCGCTGCGTGTTCTGTCTTAACGTGTCCAGTTTATTGTAAATCAGTTTATATTTTGCCGTAACTTGCCCCTGAAATGTACAGACTGCTACAACTGTGATTGGTTCATCTGGGAGCAGAATTCATTGCAGAACATTTTTGTCTTAATGCTGAAGCATAAAGCTGTAGTCAGTCTACAGTAGCACTGACTGTAATTAACGCTGCACTCAGCTGCAGTCATCGACACATGGCACCATTCAGTTCTGTTTTCATTTTATCATTTTGAGATATTGGAGATGTTGGGAGGGTGCAGCATTTTTACACGGTCCCTTAGTCTAAATATACATTAGAGTGTTTGAAAGCTTCACTATTGGTGGTTGACTGCTCAGATTAAATTTCTTTTGATTTCTCAGTGAGTTCAGATCAGTTGTTGCAGATCACATTGTAGGTGAGATCAACTGTGTGTGTGTCTCAATCTGAAACACAAACTGTGTTTTAAATGAACCCAGAGAAAGCAAAACTGTGCAGACACCTCTTTGACTTCTACCGTTACTCACAGACAGGACTGTGGATGGAAGGTGGAGGAGGTGAAAGAGTCTGAACATTACTGATCACTCAGACACTTTAGTTATGTAGCATTCTCCAGCAGAGGGCACTGCTGTAACACGGCTGAAGCTCCCTCACACAAAACTGTCCTTCAGTTGTTCAGAGCTTTTCAGTGTCAGCAGGAAGTTTCACAAATACATCAGGTTTTTTTTAATTGCATATTTTTCTCACCTAATTTACTTCAACACATTTAGAATTTCATGAATGTCTGCGCGCACACACACACACACACACACAAGCCTATTAACACCTGAACAACATGCTGAGATTAGACAGAACACATCAGCGTGTCTCTGGCTGCCTCCTCCGTCTCTATAAATAGCCCAGTGTGGTTGATGGTGGGTACCACACTGGTAGTTTCACGCCTGTCACAGGAAGTCTGTCCAGCCAGACACTGACACACACACTGGACTGGACACACAAACAAATATCAGAGTAAACATTCATCTGTTCCAAACAAACAAACAGGTGAACAATGAGCCTCATGAACATTTTTGTTTTCTTTTGCTAAATTTCTCTGACTTGTCTTAATTAGTTTTGAGTCACATGCATCAGACTCTCCTAAATGTGAATATTGCCAAGTAGCAACACACTTTAAAGTTTCAGAGAGCAGCTGAATCAAGCTGCATAAAATCACCACATAAGGCTCCAGAAACATCCAACAAGAGCAGAAGGAACCGTCCACTGTGTGAATCTGTTTGCAGTGTGACCGAGGCACAAACTGGAGAAGCAGGAGTATAAATGCTTGTTGTCCAGTTCATTTTAGTTCTACCACCTGCAGCGTTTGCTTGGAGTCTGAGCAGTAGCTGTAATGTAGCACATGTGGGCTCAACTCAGATGAATCTACGTGTGTGGTCACAGGAATGAACGTTTAAACACGAGGATCACTTCATAGTTTAGTTTTTACATATAGGTGTTGACTGTCTTTGTTTCCTTAAACGAATTATGTTGCTCTTCCTGATGTTTCTTCTTATTTCCTTGTTAAAAGGTTTTTTAAATCCAAGTCGAGACTTTGAGGACAGAAGATGTCGTTATGGAACATATCTGACATTTTATGAATTAACTTTAGTTGATTTAATCTGACAATACCTTTACAATAATTAGCTTTTATGTAGATGTAAAGCACTTTGAAGTGCTACAGAAATAAAATGGACCCTCTGGAACGCTGACCACTTCCTGACCTTCCTTATTCATGACAAGTGAGTAACACACAGATTGGACGCTGGTGTTCCAGGTAGTGGCCCAGTGGCTGCTGTTTCCCTGTATGCACCAGTGTGCACAGGGTTTTCCCATGATGCTGTGTGTGTTTGGTGTGTAGTAACCATCCTGTAGTTTGCTTTTGTTCAGTCTGATGGAGCTTTAGGTGATAAGGTGGTCGGATCAGCTCTGTCCCCAGTTGCTAGCCTCACTGCCATGGTAATGTTCTGACAACCCTGAAGGAAGCTGAGGCGTGCGGATGTGTTTAGGTGCAGATCCAACATCAACAAACTTCTGCCACAGTCGCAGACTGAACTTTAAGGTTTGAAATTGCTGAACAAATGTAATCCCATTATGTTGAAAGCTCAGTTTGATATGATCTGTTTTCCATGATGATGTGTTTCCACTGCAAACAGCACTTGTCATTAGTGAACGCAGCTTCATGGACAGAAGACAGATGAGTTGTTTTTAGGCAGCTGCTGACGTCCCACTGGTGAAGACATGACACAGTGTCACGTACAGTGTAACACACACACACACAGTCTCAGTTCAGATGTTGCTTAAGTTGACAGCAGCGTTGTGGTAAATGACGAGCTTCTTTCTCACCTTATACATTTGCAACATGATTAGAACTCAAGCTAAGCTGTGCATCATGTTATGATAATGGGTCTTGTCTCCAAGACCAAACCTGTGATACACTGGTGACCAGTCCAGTCGATCTCTGCCTCTCGCTGAGAGCATCATGAATTTCTGTTCCCTTCGAACTCTTCTCTCCCCTCAAACCTTTTCCACAGTAACACACAACAGCTCCCACTCTCTTCTTCCTACCAAATGTGTTTTCACCTCGCCTGCACACAAACCCATCCTCACTCAGAGCAGCCCTCTCCATTGTCAGCGTCTTCTTCCCTTTTGTTCACTCACCCCATCTCACCCCGCTCCCATCTTCCTCCCACCCTCTCTTCTTCTTTCTTCCTTTCTCCTGCTGCTGGGACTCCAACAGTTCCCTGAATGCACCATTAGCTCTGCTGCTTTCTGATTCCAGCTGCCATTTTTCGCTCCATCTAAACTTTTATAGTCTGTAAAACACTTGTCTCACCCTCCCTCACATTTTCATTCTCTTGCAAACAACTCAAAGCTTTCAGGGTCATTTTCCTGTGGAAAGCATTTATTCAGCTTCCAAAGCCTGCACATCATGTTCTCCTGTGTCAGAATACTTTTTTATATCCAGAGCACGAGCCAGCTCCAAACATGATTGTTCTAATGTAGATGTTTGTCATCATTTGAGTAAGATATGGATATAAAGAGTGATGATGCGTGATGAAAGCAGCCATCAGGAGCATTGCTAAAGAGTTTCAATGTGTGTTTTCCTTATACATCACTGTGCAAATGCAATGAAAGATGCCTTTATAGATCCAAAGAACTTTACATGGCCTGCAACTACTTACATCCTCAGAGTTTACCAGGAGAAGGTTGTGGCAGATGGAGGCACAACAAAACACAAGACTTTCACACGGGAGACTGGAATTCAAGTCCACATGTCTGGACTGGTTTGAACATCATGTGTGTTAAGATAACAGTTATTTTAAGGCTTAAAAACAACACTTTTATTAACGCTAACCATGTTTATTTAGTACCTAAACATTACTGATGTTGTGGCCGATCCCAAACAATTCGCTTTGTTTTGTAGTTTTTCAGTGTTTTAGACCATTTAGACCATTTAAAATAAGGGTTGCACCAGCTGCTATTTTGGTGCCATTGTACAAGATGGTTCTGCCATTTTGGGTCCTGACGTTGCTTTTCAAAAGGGGTGCAGTTTTAACTAACAGCTGCCTCCATACATGAGGGTGTTCTGGTTGTAGAGAGCTGGGACAAAGCACCTAAGCAACTATACACGTATATAAAGCTGGAGGACTTGTTGCTACAGACAGTTCACCCAGTCGTTATATTCTTATTAATAGTAAACACTTAGAAACTAGAGCAGCCTTAACAGTTAGATACTGGGGCAAAACTGTCAAACTGGGCCTAATCCACACAGATGTGTCACTGCAGCCACACCTGCTTAATGATTTTTTATTATTTCTGTCTCCCAGTCTCGTCCGTCCCAGCAGGAAGCCTCTGGTGTGTTTGGAATCAGACTGGCGATCAGTACAGACCAACCCCTGCTGTGAAGCTGTAATTACTGCTGACCGCCTGTCACTTTTCAGTCCACAACAGACGCCACATTAGGGTGACAGAAATCCTGTTTGCAGAGTAGTGTCAGTGCGTTGCTTTTGTTTAATGAATAGAACAGAGACACAAAGGAATGGGAATATGGGAGTGGGAGGACAGTGTGTGGGTGGGGATGGATCCGTAGGAGAGTTTTGGCTTCAGATCTGGGTGAGGAAGCTGATTCTAACTCAGTTTACAGGGTCAGAGTCTTCAAACTACAAACATGGTTTTGTGGAATATGTAAGAGAAAATCAGTGGTTTTGTACTGTCCACTTTATGATGGTGTTCAGTGCTTCTCTTCTTCACCATAGGGCTGTGCGAGTAATCTTTTCCCACAGAAATGAGATCCAGTGCACTACACACCTTAAGATTCAACTGTAGCCTCACCAGTCCACAAGCTGTTTCCCCAGTTATAATGTGGAGCGTCAGGGTGCTCTTGGACATCTGTTGCATACAATCTAAGATAAACTACACCTACACCCAAATGCAGACAGAATCAGGAGACTAAACTAAACAGAAACCAGACAGGAAAGGGGAGACTGGGGTTTAAAAACAGACTCAGAAGAAGTTCTAATTGTGCAAAGGTTTGACACAAAGCTTAGAAAATGCAGGTGAGACCAGGAATGTCCAGGAACAAGTTAACAGAACAGGTCACATTAGAGTCCAGAACTGTGTGCTGTACAATCTGGAACAGGATGGAGGAAGTAATGACAGAAAATGGGACGTAGGTGAGAGGGGAGGTGGGGGCAGAGTCCAGGGACATCTGGTGGCAGAATGGGGAACTGGCAGGGGGCTGAGGAACAGCTTGGACAAAAATAGACTAAGGACAAAAATGACAGGATCAGGACAGCACACTTGTGTTAGTGTAACCAGTCTAAAACACAGAGCCTCAGTAATTAAATGTTTGAAGAAACTAATAACACATCAGCTGAGCAAAGTACCACCTTATACTACAACTACAGTAGTACTGTATGTACTATGGCTCAAAGTACAGGCTCATACTGTGGCTCCTAAAACTGCATAAAATGCTGTAAACCAACATTTTTGACCACAGAATTGGCCTGTTCATCCACTGCAATAAATCCAGTCAACTTTCCTGGAGGTCTTTGGTCCTTTCAGTGTCCCAGTGAGGCAAAGTTAGCTGCTTCTGTGGTTCTCTTATCTCTACCATCCCTGAGAAGTTCCTAAATTCTGCAGGATGTTCTGATCTCAGATCTTCTCCACCTCATCTGCTCCTAAACATGTGAAATGCTAATGAACATTCTGATGAACCCCTCAAACTACCACCATGCTCAGCATTTCTACAAGCTGCTTTTAACTTTGGAGCTAAAAGTATTTGCCACCTTCCTGATTTTTTATTTTTGCATAGTTCTTACGCTGATGATGTATTTTACACATAGATAACAATTAAATACAAAATGCTTTTTTAAATGATTTCTTTTATTAAGAGGAAAAAACTGTCCAAACCTGCCTGGTCCTATGTGAAATTCCTTTGAATGGGCCAAAATTGATGGCTGGACATTCACCTTCAGGGTTTTCTGACAGAGTTCAGAATTCATGGTTCCATCAATTATGTCGGGGGATGGAGAGAATTAGTTTTCCACACAGGACCAGGCAGGTTTGGAGCTTATTTCGCTTAATTAATGTATCATCATTTAAAAAGTGCATTTTTGTGCATTTGTTTCTCAGGTTATTTTTGTGTTATATTAAAATTAGCTTGATGATCTGAGTCATTTAATTGTGACATATATGCAAAAAATCAAAAAGAATAGGACATACTTTTCACAGCACTGTAGAAGATGTTTTACAGAAACAAGGAGGCAGCACATGGAACAGAGGGTTAGTGTTATTTTTTAGCCACTAAACTTTTCACCTGTACCCCAGCACATCCTGCTACTCATTTTCTTTTCACTTTCTCTTCTCCTCCCTTTTTCATTTCTCTTTCATAACTCCTGCCTGCTTCGCTCCTCTGACCTTACTCCTCCTCCAGGACTGCTGTCATGCCAGCCAGGTGCATCGTACCGTGCATTGATGGCAGGCTTCTTAATGGACAGCATGTGTCTGACGGTGGACCACTGTGCTTTACCGTCCTTCTGCTCTAAATCCTCCATCCGTAAAACACAAAACTGCTCTTTCAGGCAACACAGCTCTAACAGCAGCCAGGGACTCGAGTGGACCTCCAGAGAAAACGAGAGAGAGGAAGAACTACACAAAAAAACAGACGCAAAATTATGTTAGAGCCTTGTAGATGTCTGTCCTCTAAAGTGCTTTAGAAAAAAGAATCTGCTTCATTTTGTGCCACTGTTCAGACTTTGTAATAAATTGCTCTAATTTGTGGTCATATTACTCCAACACAAACTGATCTAAACCTGTAAATAACAGTGGATGGTGGACACATTAAAAGGCCAATAGACAAACTCACCTTCTTCTTCAGTAGCACAAGAAAAAAAACACTGATTGAAATCAAGCTGAACAGTTGAATCGTTTCTACAAGAAGAGGCAAATTGGTTTTAACAATATCACTGATGCAATGCTGCATACATGTGATGTCGCAAGAATGATGAGAACAGGTAAAACACTTGTTATTCAGACGTGGCCAGCCAGCCTGTTCTCATTACCAGAGCCTGTTGCTGAAGCTTCCTCTTCATGTTGGTATGTGTTGTATTGGGAAGTGTTTTTCTTTTCACAAGATATATTTTACTTTTATATTTAAAGTGTCTATATTATGCTTAATTTAGCATTTATAATTGATCATTTTCAAGTTTAAAACGTGGAAACACATGGAATCATATCTCTTTATGCAACAGTTCTGATCTTGGGACTTAAAAGGGCCATTTGAAATCTCTTCCCACCCCACTATGTTCTGATTGGCCAGTTTGTAGAAGACTCCCAGTGGACCAGACTGGCCCAGCTAGAACACAAAACTCTATACAGCACCAGGCTGTCCTTATGTCTGCACAGGTACTCGGGCTGGTGCTGGCCGTTCCACTCACAGGTCAGCTACATATTACCTCTGCACAAACACTTAACCATGAGTGGAGCGGCCTCTGCGGGTTTGGGTGTTCATACAGAGATTGGTGTTTGTCCTGGACAGCTAATGCTAGTGCTGCTGGCTAGTGTTAGTTCTGGTGCTATTCTTGCAGTAACCCTCTCTAATATTCATTCTTTCAGATTTTAACTGAGTTGAACCATCATTTCAGACATTTTGACGGCATTTAAAAGAAAGTGAGGATGGCCTGTGGCTTATATCTTGGGTTTTTAGCCTGACGTCTGGATTAGCTTGAACAACAGAGGAATGGCAGGGATATACAACCTTGTTGTGTATAGCGATATATATAGCAAAGAAATTGTTGGCGACAGTTTTCCCCCTTGTTACGCATGGTTGATATAGATGGACAATTTTGAGATGCCTATAGCAGTGCTGACGGACTCCTTATCGATCTTAACAGCATGCTGTTGTTTCTCTGCATGAAAATTACCAACCCAGACGGTTCAGACATCTTACGGAATATCACTGTGGGAACCATAAATCATCCGTTAAATACCAACTAAGCCAATGCAACATCACTTTGGGTGTCTGTTTAATCAGTCCTCCGCTACTCAACCTTACAGAGCTATGATTTAAACTTTACTCAGCTATTCACTGGTGATATTAAAGAACCAATTCTCGTCCGGATAAGGCAGAATATAGGGATTCTATTCAGACAGGGATAATTTAGAGCTGACTCTAGAGAATTACAAGTCTACGGGCAGCTTTGTGCCGATATACAGTTTTAAAAATTGTCTTCCTTTGAACCCTATGGTTTCTGCCAGACAATCAGTTTGTGGTACTACATCAGTATTGACACAGTTTTACAACCTCCACTGCCAGATTGCAATGCAAGGTCAACAATATGTCCTCTTTGCTGTAAAACTGCAGTTCTAACACTCTTTTATTGGCACAACTTCATATTAAGAGACACATTTATCATTACAGAAACCTGGATATAAATAAAGTAATTATACAGTTCGTCAAGGATGATATTTTAAGAGCTGCTCTCAGCTCACTGTGGTAGGGCCTTCACATGCCGTAGGCTGTTGCTGTTCACTGGAATCATTCCCAAAATGCCTTGCTTCTATCTGGGCAATGTTCTCTGCCGTCTTGTTGACACTGCTGTTATAAACCCTCGCTACCTCTTGGCATCAGAGTCATTACGACCAGGCCCAAAGTGCTGAAATGATGACTTGGCTCCTGAACCCCCGTGGCATCTTCGACCATGCATTTTGGCACTACTTTACTAAAATCAGTCTTCACACAGTCTTACAAATAAATCATTCTTTGAATGCTCATCTGATTCTGTCTTTACAAGTGCTGTAGTTTAGGATCCCGTATATAACTGCACTGGGATCTGTTTTTTTATTTGCATACAGGCAGTAAATAAATCACTCTTTGCCTTTCTGGCCTGCTTGTGAGGGAAGTTGTATGTTCTAAACCCCTACACAGTGTTCACCACAAGATTCCAATGGGCAAAATTCTCTAAGCTTGAGTATATTTGTTGTCTTTGTCATTGTTTCAGTCTTCTGTAGATTCCTCATGTTAAAACTCTTCATTCTGTCATATTCTCACCCCTGCCGGTTGAGGAAGATGGCCACCCACCCTGAACCTGGTTCTGCTGGAGGTTTCTTTCATTAACGGGAGTTTTCCTTCTTCACTGTCTCCTAGTCCAAGGGGAATTTGTTGGGTTTTCTATATAATTCCATAATGTTGTATGGTTATACTCTATCAGGTCTTAAACCTTAGACATTGTAATCGCAGATATAGTTTTGAAAAACATGCATCAAAGGTCTGCAGAGATATTATGACCAGAAAAGTCCAGTTCAAATTTAGATTCAGTGGCAGCCCTGCATGATAGCCCCAACATCCGAAAACAAAACAAAAATATATGTATAAATACATGTTATTTGCACTATGAACCGTGCCTGCGCGTCCATATAGGCAAACCAGGCAAGTTCATAGAGCATAGGCAGGTCTTTTAAAAAGGATTTTGCTCTAATGTGCTGCTGATGTGCTGCTAAGCCTGAACCCTTAGAGCGAGGAGTGGAAATTCTCACCGCTCAACTCCACCTATATGTTGTTTTGTATTCAGTGAACAATCAGTAGGTTTTAGAGCCGCTTTAATTCTGCAAGCAGAACAATTGTTTTATTTTTATCTTATGAAGGAGAACAATGATGGTCATAAAATTTATTATTTATTAATTTATAAATGAATGATCATTTCTGATGAGCGGTGAAAAAGAAAAAAAGCGTAGGAGGGTACGTCTAAATGTGAACATTTAAAAAATTTTATTTAAATTTGCAACAATCATATAATATATATATACACACTGCTCAAAAAAGTAAAGGGAACACATAATCATTTCAACGTAAGTCCAAGTCCAGGTAGGAGTTTGCAGTTCAAACATACAGGAGCGTGTTACCTACTGAAGGTATTGGCTTCAAAGCCGAGTGAGATTTGGAAATTTGTGTTTCTTGTGCCTTCATTTGTTATTTTGTATAGATGTTATTTATTTTACAAATTTTTCATTTCATTATTCATTCATTAATTATTTTATATTTTTGTCTGTCTGATTACATAATTTCTAAAAAACAAATCAGACATTATAAATACGACTACTTTTTACTTGTACTTGAGTAATATTATTTTGAGGTCATGCCACTTTTACTTGACAATGTTTGGCTACTCTACCCACCTCTGGTATGAGCCATGACCACTGATCTGACCTGTGTTTACAGTTTTTCTCAGTCGCTTTAGTACAATTCTCAGATCAGAATTGAAGTTTGCAAATATGTGTGTGCATTTCTCAAAACAATTTGTACAAACAGCAAAACACTATGGATTTCTTGCAAAAGCCTGTAACTTGCTCAAAATCTTTAGTTCATCTCTCAAAACTAAATCTTTATGTCATTGAACATGTCAGTGCCATCAGAATGTCAAGTCCTTGTGTCATTGTCTACGAACAAGACAGTCAAATTACTTAGTCATGTTGTCAATATAACTGTACTTTAGAGGGAGGTTCTGATGTAAACTATGGCTAAAGTTTTGATGAAAATTATTGTAAAATGTAAGTTACACCTTTTTGTTTGATTGCAAGAGACTGGACAAGATTCACATTTACACTTTTATTGTTTATATTGTAATTTGTTGACAGACCATGTCATACCAACATAGAAAAAACCCACTGCAAACAGTAACACAAAGGGAAAAAAAAGATAGGACAATATTCTGTACAACAGTACAGGCAGTGCAGTAGGAATTGGTGTGGTCTTCCTACACCTCTTGTCGTTCCTGTATGTTAGGCCACAAATTCTCATCCACATCACAGCGAATATCCTCTCTTGCAATGCAGCGTGGAAAGAATCTTTTAGAGTGTCTTATCCAGCCTCTGCTGTGATGTCATCACACGCTGCATCCATGGCAGCCAGGAGGGTCATTTGTGTATGTGGCTGGCGATCATAAACTTTCCATCTCCATGCTGAGAAAAATTCCTCAATAGGGTTAAGGAATGGAGAGTAGGGTG